>JAVJIF010011987.1:22500-81905 GCA_038442645.1 Agave tequilana | reverse complement strand
TCAATTAGGAGATTATCCTAAGGGGGAAAATGTTGGAATCTAACTCCTGCAAAATCAGTGTCTAGGAAAGGGATTGAGGGCCGAAAGCCCGAAGGTTGGTGGTTATTTAATTAAGTAACGTCTTTGACGGAAAACCTCCCACCAACCTTGCCCTGACCTGGCTGATTAGCTTGTGGTTAAAGTCTACATTAGACCTCCCGTGGACAGTCCTAACCAGTTAGGAGTCGTCTAGGTCCTAAGTCTACCCTAACTTAGGCTAGAATTTTTTTTTGTTTGTTTATTTGTTTGTTTTTCTTTGTTTGTATTCTATTGTGTGATATGGACTATAATAATAATTTTTTCAACTACAATAATAATCCATATTACACACCGACTTCATTTTCGGATATTACCAACCCGGCATATCATAACTTTGACCACCTAGTGTGCCGGATTGGTCTTATCCGAATCAATATGACCCATACCCCCCATCTAATAACTGTAATTTCCATAATGACTTCAACTCTTCACCGAGTCAGTGGGGATTCACCTCCCCAGAGCATATTTCCAACCACCTTGTCCTCCTTCTCCACCTAGTCCACAATATTTTCAAGAGTCATACTCAGTTCCACCCGTCCAAAATAAGAAACCATCAATTTTGGAAATGAGTATGCGTGAGTCCAAACACAAATCCCAAAATCTGATGGACTCACAATTTCACTACCACTTCCAAGACAATTCTTCATCTTTTCATCAAAACAATGAACCTATCAACTATGAAAAGATGCTTGAAGCCATGACTCAGGCTCAAAACACTCGTAATCGTGACATAGATATGATGGTCGAATCTCTACGTTCCCACCGTCCTGATGTCACTAACTATTCTGTTAGAGCCGAAGAGTCATGTAGTTTTGGAAATCAAGATTCCATTTCAGAACAACCACTTGAACTTGCCCAAACTCCAAATTTTGAAAAAGATATTGATAGTTTAGCAGTTTTCCTTTTCCTGAAATAGAACTTGAGAATGAATATGATCTTGAACCCCAACTTAGTGATTCAATGCTTCTTCCTGATTCAATAATGACTCCGGTATCTTCACCTGATTTCGATCTTTTCCCCGAGTCAATATTGGATCCTGTACCAATCCATAATGAAATTGAATCACCTATCTGTGAGGATCATATTGAACTTGACCAATTATACACTCTTGAAGATCCTATTGACAAATTGGCAAGTTCTCATTTTTTTGATATTGAAGTCAATGAGATATGTGACCTAGATTCTCATATCTGTGATCCAGTTCAACTTTCTGAATCAATCCTGACTCCTGTTGTGTTACCAAACTTGAGTAATGTTTTAGAGTCAGTTTTGATTCCTCCACCTAGCATTCATGAACTGGAATCACCCACATTAAGTCACATTCCATTGTTAGAAAATACATGTGGACTGGAGTTTCAATTTCTTGACTTGGACCCAATTTCTGAACCTATTTCGACTCCTGAACCTTTACTTGACTTAAGTCACCTTCCTGAGTCAGTATTAGTTCCTGTCCTTCCTGAGTCCAAGTCAACTGTTCTATCATTTCATACTCCATTCTAAGACGAGGCGGTTGACAAATTTGACTCCGAAATCAATTATGGAATTTGGAAATTAGATGGGGTTAAATTTTTAATAAAAATCCTTCATGGATATATCTTTTTAATGGGTTATATTAAAGATAGTGCTGGTGGGTTCCTCCGAGACCCAAGAAAAGTTGATTGGGCCGCGTCGTGGACCAATCAGACCACCACTGGAACCACCACCTTAAGGTAACCTTTTCCTTCCCTTTCTTCTTTTTCATGCATCTATGCATTAATTCATACATTGAGGACAATGCATGAGATAGGTGTGGGGGAGGGTCTAACATAACTTTTCTTTTTTTTTAAATAAAAAATAAAAAAAATAAAAAAAAATTGACATTTTTCTTTACTTTTAAAAACTTTTTGAAAAATAGAAACAATATTTTAATTTATTTTTGTAAGAAATTAAGTTAATTTTAAGGAATAGGAAAATCCAAATTGGGATTTCTTATACTTGGTCAAAGAAGATTATTTGTTTGATTTTTAGGTTAGGAAGAAAATTTGTCAAAGTAATTTGGTCTTGATCTTTACCTTTATGAAATATGCACACTTCATACACTTACACACTTAGGGTTCAAAAATAAAGATTCTTATGCCTTATAAAACTATATATATATAACAAATCTAATTATTGATTAGCTAGGTGCTTTGGCCTAAGAAATCCTTAGTATTTATGCAAAAGATAATTAGATGAGCTTGAAAAAAAAAAGAAGAAAAAAAAGTCTAATTATTGATTAGCTAGGTGCTTTGGCCTAAGCAAGCCTTAGTATTTATGCGAAAGATGATTAGACAAGTTTGGAAAGAAAAATCCTCTGATTAAGCTGGGTATTTGTGCCTCATAAAGCATAAGTATTCACGCCTAAAAGAGGTTCATATAATAAAATCCTTAGTTTTGTGGCCTTGTTTTGCTCGAGTCCTTAAGTCCTAGGGTGTCTTCTCACCTGGTGCCCTAAGACCGTCTGGTTTGGGAGTCATCGATTAAAGGCTTGTTACATGGGCAGATTAGAAAGCCTAATAGAACTAAGGAATAATACCACAAAAAAAAAGTATATATATAAATAAATAAGGCATAAGAGTTAGAGTTAATGAACCCTTAGTCAAAATTTTCACAGTCACAAGGTGCATATGACTTAGGGTAAAGTAATAGACTAGATGAGAAGTACAATTTGACTCCTTACTTTGATTGATAACAAATTTTTGAATAGAGACTAAGTTTAGGAATGAAAGATTCGGGTTTCCTATAACTTATAGATTGCTTAGATCTTACAATCATATTTCAAATATTTTTATCTTTCAAAATGCTTTTCGAAAATACTAACTCTTTATTTCCCTTTCTTTATGGATTTTGTGGGTGCAATCCGCTGAAAACTCTCACGAGACAAAACTCGTCCTCTAGGGGGAACCTAGAGGTTTAACGGCTTGTTGCACATGCTCAGTGCAATCGCGTGACCTGCGAAAGTGGTCCAATAATCCTTAGTATAGTTTAGTTGTTTTGCTCGAGGACGAGCAAAAGATAGGTATGGGGTGTGATTGGTCACTAATGTTGCATATTTAATGTCACATTTCCATACTTATTTTAGAATAAAAGCCTGCATTGTCCTAATTATTTGTCTAATTTATTTGCAGGCCCAATCCTTAAGGAGATGAAGAGAAATGAGCCCAAAAGCCCACCAGAATTTTGAATTAAATCAGAGTTAATTCGCACACATAAAATCAGGGCAAAATCAAGAGGTTGAAACCGGTGAGAAGAATCCTCTCAGAATCGATCGGTTAAAGCCAAGAATCCAAGGCCATTTCGTCAGAATCCAGAGCTCAAACGATAAAACCAACAAAGGATAAAGCCAGGAGAAGATCCCGGGATGACCCACCAACAGGGTGTGGCCATCTGGCCACACCCTTGCCGCAAAAACGCGGCAAAAGCCGCGTTTTTGCGGCAATCCTGGGGAGTTACGGGGAGCGTGAACTCCCCCGACCTCCCCGGGATCTTGGTGGTTAGGTTTTTGGCCTATAAAAAGGCATTTTCTGTGCTGAAAGTGGACGTCAATGCAGAGTTAGGATTTAGCTTAGTTTTCATTTCTTAGTTTAGGTTTTTAGTCTTTCTTTTTATGTAATTTTAGTTTTCATCTATGTAATTCAGAGGAGATCGACTTGCATCGAAGAACAAGACTGAAGCTTGAGCTGGAGTGACACCGGTGTAAGACTTGTTTCTTTTCTTTGATTGTAATGAATCGAATCAAAGTTCTTTTTATATGTACTTCTTTTCAGTCTTCTTCTTCTTCTTCTTTTCTATTTTACCTTTCTTTTTGGTACAACTGTCTTCCAAGTGAGTCTAGAAGCATCGAAAGAGCCTTGCCATTGCGAGTGCCATCGATAGCTCATGACGATGGAGTAGAGTCTCTCTCTGTATCATTTCATTCTTGAAGTAGTCTTGATGATGTAATGTGGATGAAGACCAACACTCAAATCTTATGGGCTATGCGCTGAATGCCTCCACTTTAAGGTAAAATCGTCGCTGCAGACTCAAGGTAAGCTTTTGACGAAGAAAAGGTAAGCAATTGTTTTTATTTCTTTTCTTTTATTTCTGTAAATTAAATCACAAACACAATATCTCTTCTAAATCATCTTTTTACTTCCTTGTCGCTTTCTTTCGCCGTTTTCTGATTTTTCCACCTTCTCACCTCTCGCTTTCTTCTTAACTTTAACCATTAACTTTCTTTTTCTTTTCTTAACTTTAAAAACAGAGAAAACTCTCGTTTGGTTTTGATAAACGATTTCAATAGAACCGTAAAAAGCTTCCATCGCAAACCCTCCTTGTGGATCACGACCCGCATAGCCACTTGCTATAGCGGAAGAATTGAGCACTTGCACATATTTGTTTTAAGTTCTGTAATCTCGTATTTTTTGTGCAGGTTTTGCCTCAATCAGTAGCGGAGCTGAGGGATCGTCCATAGGTGCTGATAGCGGTGCTTATGCAGCTTCAGCGCCTAAGGGTGCTCCCAAATTTCTTAGCCGCGAAGCTAGGGCTAAAGCACTTTGTGCTAACAGCGAGGCTACTGCAGCCCCACTTACATCATCAGCACTATAGGGCAGTGCTAGGCTCACCGCTAGCGACAAAACCAAAGCACTGAGTGCTAAAAAACTTAGCCGCGAGGTTAAAAATGAAGCACCACTGAGTGCTAACAGCGGGGCTATTTCAACCTCGCTCACAAGAAGAACTCTGCGCAACAGAGCTAAAACAGTAGCTTCTCCTTACGAAGCTACTCTTTCAGGGGAAGCTATCCTAGCTTTGCCTATAGCCCAAAAGAAAGTCTTCAAGGTTAAGCCCAGGGTTTTTCAACCAAAGCAGGCTAACATTCAGTTTCTCCGAGTCTCCGTGTTGGATCAGTTGGACCCAGGTAATGCAGACTTGCGGGATTATCTGAGCAACAAGTGGAAACTCCGCTCCGAAGAGCCAGCTCACATCTCGCCATCCCAGTGCGGACAAGTGGGGTGTCAACCTGTGACGGTACATTCCGTCCACTGTTGTTTGGGACCAATCCCTTAACTTCTCCTCCGAGCCAGCAATCGTTGTTCAACCAGCTGTCAGTCCAAACTTCTGAGAAGCTCAAGTCTCAAAAGAAGAAGATAGCGAAGGTGCCTCACCTCGCAGCTGCCTCTGTCAACATGATAAGCAGAGGAAGGATCTACTATGATCTCAAAGAAGGAAACAGGGGTTCCGCACTCCTTCATTCAGTTCTCCAGGGCCCGACTATAGCCCCAGCTTAGGTCAGGTTCTGGTCGAACAAAAGGGTACCTTCTAATGTATAATACCCTGTAATCATAGACAACCTTCTTCCTCAGAAGCTTTGAGACACCAATTCCAATGGTCTGATGATGAAGAAGAAGCCAGCGGCTACGCTTCCTCCGCCACCATCAACTCTATGCAGGTAAGGTTTGTATCAGCCAACATGGCTGATAGCAACAATGATGATGATCTCCGTCATCGCATGGAGGCGCAGGAGCAGACTTCCAAGACCCAGCCAAAAGTCTTGGACAATATCCAGCAAATATTGGCTCAGCTCCTGACAAACCGGAATAATGATAACACAACCAGTAGTAATTATGGGAATGAGGAGAACAATAACAATGAACCTCCCAAGACTGATCATTCAAAAGAGGGCTCTTCAATCGATGCCGAAGTGATTAAAGGCATCCAGGCTCAGATCGCATCCCTAGCCCAAAGGGACGAACTGAAGAAAGTAGGGGCGGTCCGTCCTTACCCCTTGGAATGGGATTTAGTCCCATATCTGCCAAAATTCAAGCCACCAATGTTGCACTCGTATGATGGCAAGAGCTCGCTAAATCAGCAGATTTACTACTTCCGATCGCAAACCGGTAATGTAGTAGGTAATGATGCTATCATGGCCAGACTGTTCATTGACACCCTGAAGGGGGTAGCCTTTGATTGGTTCAGGAGTCTCCCCCACGAACTCCATCAATTCCTAGCTCGACTTGAAAACCCGATTCCTCTGCCGATTCTATAAGGATGATACCGAGGTGACCATGGGCACGCTCCTTTCGACAGTCCATAAAGGAGGAGAATCTATACGGGATTACATAGAGAGATTCCGCAACCTTTCTCTCATGTGCCCTGCAGGTATGCCTTTGCCTATGTTGCTTCAGACGTGTAGGCATAACTTCCTCGACAAAGTGAAAGTTCGCATGGGAGCCGTCAAGACCCACACTTGGAAGGAGCTTATTGAATAAGCCAACATAGCTGAAAAATCAGCTAAAAAGTTTGAGACCCCCAAAAGCAGGTGGGGAATCAACAATAAAAGTTATGACACAGCTGAATCTTCTGATACATCAGCATTAGAAATATATGAAGGAACTCGATCAAAGAAAGGTAACTCCAACAGGACTTCGGAGTATCAAAGACAAGACTCCTTCAAAGATGAGCATGTGGTGACACTTTTTCACTTGCTCAACAAAGGCGAAGCTCAAGTTGCCAGAGGCTAGACGCCCAGACGAAGTGGGACGAACGAATGATCTCAACTATTATCTTTTCCATAGGATGGTTCATCATCCTACTTGCAGGTGCAATGTCCTTAAAGACAAAATGCAAGCACTGATCGAAGCAGGTGTTTTGACTCTAAAGTCAGAACATAAAAAGGCCACTGCCTAACTCCTGTCCTGAAAGGGAGCATGGAGGTAGTCAACTCTACTTCCAAAAGCCATGGGTCTTATTCCATCAACGGCTAAAGCAACGAGAATCAAGTCAGTTCAAAGATAAAGGCAAGTCTTACAATATCTCTCGCAGCAGATGACACCGCACCAGCCACTTCTCTCAGCAGTTCTGAAGAGGAGACAACCGATAACCGACGGCACTAGGTCTGACAAATAACTTGTGACAGTACAACCAGACCCCGATGAGACACAACAGCCAATAACGTCAGAAAACGCGCAGGGGGTTGGAATATGTCATTCCACCAACTAAATGAGAACAACCTTTCATAGTAGAGGCAGTCTACTCGAGTGGAGCTTATCGCCTAGCGAATCCAAACGGTGACACGCTCCTGATGCCGCGACAAGTGCTATCCATGATCACGTTAACACTATACCTCTGATCAAAGAAGTACTATGCGTGATCATGTTAACATTACACCACTGATCATCAAGTCAGACTCGTCTGACTGTCTCATCTTCTCAAGGAGTCCCTTTCCACAGGTGGAATCAATTTCAGCCATCTCTGCATTCTTCTTTTGGCAAATCAATTCGGCTTCACGACATCTTGAACGAGTCGAATTCATCGAAGAAGGTTCATGATGCATCCTTGCAGGACCTTTCTAATGTTTCCACATTCATGTTCAGATTCGATGAGCAGCTGTGACTGAAGTCTTGATTATGACGAACAAAAGTGAAACTCCATGAGGAATCTCGATTTACTCGATATATTTCCTGTGAAGTTTGTACTCCATATCTAGATACGAAGATCAGTTGAGAACCAAAGTCTTGATGAACAAAAGGTGATGCTCCACGAGAAATGTCGATCTACCCAACAAATTTCCCATGAAGTTTAGACTTAACTCTTTAATCCCCAGTGAGATTTTAGAGGTCACCAGTGGAATACAGAAATGTTCACTTTATGTGACACGATCTGAAGCCTTCGGTGAATAAGGCTAGAGGAAAACATTAGCTTCTAAGCCCAATATAAAATCCTCAACAACTCATCATGCTGAGGGAAATAGCATGACTAGCCCGACTCAAACGGTAGTTGGTAAAGGCATATCAAATCCGTTGACAGCTGAGGATTTGCTAAAAATCTTAAGGGACTTGTTCCCAGTTGATCCCGCAGTTAAGGGTAGAGGAAAATGTTGGCCTTTAAGCCCTACATAAGTCCTCGACAACTCATCATGCTGAGAGGAATAACATGGCTAGCCCGACTCAAACGGTAGTTGGTAAAAGCATATCAAACCCGTTGATGGCTCAGGATTTGCGAAAAATCCTAAGGGACCTATTCCTATCTGATTCCCTCTCCAAAATCACTTACCAATTTTCATCCATGGAATGGTAAGACCACGTATAAAGGTATTCACATCCCTTGCAAAATGATGAGTCTAAGCTATCATGTTAACACTAAACCTCTGATAGCAAGACTATAATCTACTCCCCAACGGATAAAACCAATATCCCCAGTGAATAAACCCCGCTTGTCATTCTCTTCAACAGAACGACAGGTCCACTCAAATTACTATTATGTTCAAGCACATCTAACAGTAAATGAATCCTTGTCAAGTTAACATCACACCTCTGGCAAGTTGCTTTACAAGACGGGACTCATTTCCTAACTCCCCAGCGAGTTTCTGATAATCAGTCCTCAGTAGACTTTTCTGGTTGTCACGTTAACAATATACTTCTGACAATTTCTTCCAAATAACACCCGAAGGAGATATTAAAATCCTCATGGAGTTGATAATCAAATCTTATTTCCCCCAGTGGAATTATTTCTTTGTCATCATATGACAATTTTGAGCTTGGTTGCTTCTCAATCGGTTATGCCATCGCGACCTCTGAACCGGCAGATAGCCAAGTCTCATCTTTCCGTCCGGCAAGGAATATTTCTTTGTCATCATATGACAAAATTTGGAGCTTGGTGGCTTCTCAATCGGTTATGTCATCGCGACCTCTGAACCGGCAGATAGCCAGGTCTCATCTTTCAGTCCGACAAGGACTATTTCTTGATCATTATGTGACAAATTTTGAGCTTGGTGACTTCTCAATCGGTTACGTCATTGCGACCTCTGAACCGGTAGATAGCCAAGTCTCATCTTTCAGTCCGGCAAGGACTATTTCTTTGTCATCATATGACAAAATTTTGAGCTTGGTGGCATCTTAATCGGTTACGTCATTGCGACCTCTGAACTGGCAGAGAGCCACGTCCATCTTTTAGTCCAGTAAGGACTATTTTCTCAAATGTGTGATTAATTCTCTCAGCTTATCACTGCTGATTAGATTAGTCATATCATTATTCCGTTTTCTTTTAAGGGCTGCAACACAACTTGAAAGTAAGAATTCAGAAGATAAAACAAGTTGGAAATGCGACAGGGGAGTCAAATAAAAGCACTTTTTATTGATTCCAAAAGAGGGATACATGAGTACACAGATTATAAGCTACAACGGCGCTTCATAAAACTCAGCCTCATTGAAGCTCGCTGTCTGGGTCAAGCGAGCTTCAATTTCAACCAAGGTTGCCCTCTGTGCTAGCTCCTGCCGCAAGACTTCATCATTCTGGACCTTAAGCTGCTCAAGCTAAGCAGTCTCTTCAAGATGCACTGGTCCAGCCTTGGACAAAAGGAGATTAGCCTTCCTGATCATTTCCTTGGCGTTTTCAATTTTATCCTCAGCGTCAAGAAGAGCACTGCTAGAAGCGTCTATGGCATCCCTGAGCTCTACTTTCCTTATCTCCAAGGATTTCAAATCAGAAAAATTGCCTTAGCAGCTTCTTGAGCGGCGAGATAAGCTTCATGCATCTGAGCAATAAGATGCGCAAGCTGTTCGTTAACTGAAGACTCCAGATCTGAATGGCTAAGACGGCGCCATTCGTCCACATCCCTTTCGAGTCTGTCCACCAAAAGCTCCAATGTGGCGGCCTGGTCATCCCCTCCAAAGTCTCGGATACTGTCAATACTTCGGGAGAGGACCACCTTTAAAGCAGAGAATGAGGTAGGCGAGCCCTTCAAGACCAAAGCAATGGATCGCTTCAAGCTCTTATAAAAGTTGTCGATTAACTCAGCCACGAATTCATTCTCAGCCTCAATTACTCCCGGCAAACGAGCAGCCCCTGAAGACAGAGCTTCCACTGCCTTCACTGGCGTAACTATGGAGGAAATAATAGAAGCACTGGCTGCAGCAACATGAGGGGTCGTCGATGATCTCGGAGGATTCTTCATTGAGACCAGTACACCAGCCACAACCGAGGTAGGACTAGTGACTATTTCCGGAAGAGCTGGCTCAACCACCAATGTTGGAGAAGTAGGACTGGTAGTCACCTTCAGCTCCGCGCTTGACAAAATAGGCGGCATTGACGAAACCAATGGCATTTCACTTACCAAGGTGGATGGAGGTAAGATTGGCTCCACAACCACTGTCCCCTCAGCCTCTCTTCCGCCGGTCGACTCAGGACGATAAGTGGGCAGATCGTGATACAAGACATCCAACTCAGCAGTGTCTACCGCGGTCGAAGTACTTGCTTCACCCCTGACCCCTTCGCGAGGACTGGCTGGTTCCCTCGAAGTCGATGTACCCAAAAGTGGAACACCTGTATCGTGACAAGACTTTGTTTAAGCAAGACATAGTGAATAGCATGAGTCAAAAGGTTAAAGCATTACCAAAGGACGATGTCGCCTCAATCGCCTTGGCAGCAGTCTCTCTCTGAAGTCCTTCAACAACTGCATCAGTCCCCTCAGGCTCCATTGGAAAATCTTTGGCAGAATCAACACGAACGGTCGACCCACCTTCACTCGCCGAACCTTCTGTGATCCACCCAAAGGAACTGGAAGTCATAGAGCTTCCTTTTGAAGTCCCAGCACCCGAAGGACCTACATCGGCCGCATCACCTCCAGACTCTTTCGAGACGGCGAAATAGCCAGCCTCATCGCCTTCTCTGTAAGTGAACAGGGGATCATAATGCTCCCCCTGTTCTCCAGCAGCCTCAGCTCTCGGGTCTTTCACTGCCTCAGTTTCTGAATCATAAAGTAAACAATGAGCTATCTGGAATACATAAGAGTGTATTATTAGAACGGAGTTGATCATACCCGGGTCCGGAGCAGCTTTACCAGCAGTCTGCCTAGGAGTCGACAACTTAATGACTAATGGAGCAAGAGGAGGAGGCACTGCAGATGATTCGCCCTCTGCAATAATCGTAGGAGTGTAGCGACGAGGCTTCTTCACTGCCCTCTTCCTACGAGATCCACCTTCCCACTTTCGCTTGAAGTGGACGTCAGTATCTTCTTCCTCCACTTCTTCCCCATCAACATGTTCCATGGGGTCGTGCCTACCCCACCAGAAGCAGCTGCCGGAGCCTCAGCACCTGTATCCGCTTCAAATCGGGGGCTTCCTGCATCCGAGGCTTCGCTATCATCAACAACAATGAATTCCCCGAGGCCTGGAACGCGGACCCTCTTACCCTCGCTCTTCTCAGTGACCTTCCGCTTCAGCTGCTGAGAGATCAACTTCACACCAAAGGAATTAATAGAAAATCCAGTGGGTGTGGAGTTCGAGGTCTATACCACTGGCAGAATCCCAGGGTCGTCAGAAGGTTAGGAGTCCTTAGCGGTATGCACAGTCGCGCCTTAGTGCAGCCAGCAATGAAGAACCGCCAGGCACGAGCTCCATCGATGAGGCTCCCCATAAAGGCCAGACTACTGTTTGGATTACTTACATACAGTTGGTCATATCCAAACTGACGGGCAAACCGACTCGGAACATATGGCTCTAGGTAACAGATGTCCCCACTTCTATACAACAAGTGGGATGGCCGGATGCTAACCAGCCATTTGAAGACTCCCCGACTCAACAACGTCTGCCCTTCCCCTACATCTTTGAATTCTTCACCATAGCCTGCATTGCGAATGTAGGGGAAGTATCGAAAAAGGTTATAGATGTCATGACGACACAGCAGTTTACGGACCGCAGTCACATAAGTCCGTGACCACGAACACCCCTCGAATCGACGGAGAAGCGCCATGCGAACACCTTCTGGGGGCTCCTCTCCGGCTTGGATAATGGAGGGGCAGTGAAGGGCGAACCATACCATCAAATAAGTATATGGCAAACCAATTCTGGGGTTTGGTCCATCGCGAGACAAGATAGTCCCCTTTCCCCGCTTCATTGTTGGTGGCCTACAGAAAGCCTCCGTCAATGCACGAAGGCCTCTTTGAATATAACACACCATGGCTGGAAGAAGTCCAAGAGAACGACCATGGACTAGACGAACAGCAGGCAATAAGACAGTCGGATGAATGACATCGTCAGACGAAGATGGCACCGCACATCTCTTCAACCAGACCGTTAAAAAGCCAGCCAAAAGTGCCTTCCGGGATGTCGGCCGACAAGCCTGGTGGTGGAAACTCCGAAGAATATCACCTTTTTCATAGGGTCCGTCATCTTCTTTCAGAATCAAATCCCCTTGGGAGTACTCTTACATCCGGTGAAAGATGTCTTCATCTGCAACTCCACAATGAGCTGTTTCGGGAGTACCTTCCAGGTCGGGAAACAAATAATTCCCCCAGCTCTTCAAACTGCATGAAGCTCCCTTATGGCTCCCATGCATGCTGGAGAAAATATAAAGGTGGCACATCAACTCCCGGTAAGTCTTAAACAAGGCGGCTCCTGCTTCTCCAGAAGTGCCAATTCCGCCTCGCACGGGAAATATTCTTCATATGGGAGAGACCCCAAAGGCAGAGCAGAGACTTCCCACATCTCGTGCAGAGCCATGCCCAATTTGCCAACAGGGGTGAAGAAGGTCCCTGTAGCCGGGCAGTACAATTCAAAGATGGCGTAGAAGTTCGCTATGCTCATCTGAATGCCATAACAGGTCGCCCGGATGGCCTCGTAAAGTCCCAGCATCTCCAGATCTTCTTCCAAATGGGCAAGGATATATAGAGTCAAGTCCCTCCACCACGCCTTGGGAGGATGAATCCACCTCGGGGTCCTGAAATCAGTGACCGTATAATTGCCACAAACCTTAAAGAACTGATTTCCAAAAGTCTGAGCCACCGCGGGATTTTCTCCCACTGGGATGTCTGGAAGTACGTTCCCAGGATGGAGACCAATATACAGCGAGGAGGACCAGCCCTCGTATAACTAGGGGACGGAGCTATCAACTTCCCCACGTGAATGGAGTCAGTAGTCCGAGTCACTTGCCACTGCATCTTCCGAGCCCTCGTCACACATTGAAAGAAGGATAAGGGAAAATGCCGCTTGCTAGATGGGAGATAGTACTTCTCATCATCCAATTTGAAAATCCACTGCCCTCTCCAGCTAGCAGCTGAAGATCGTTGTCTGGCGCTGCATCTCCAAACATGAAGCCGGGCTTCCGATAGATTCTTCGGTCGGAATCTTCAAGGGGAGCAGTAGTTAAGATGCTCCTCATGGTATGCTGATCCCCATCATGAATAAGTGCATCCCGACTAGGAGCGCTCCGCTCGCTGAATAGTGAAGCCTGCCCTTGAAACTGCAGGCTAACATTGTCATCCAGTCCCCTTGACTGTTCCAAAGAGACTGTTTAGAGGACCAGGAGTATAGTGCACTGCAAAAATAAGGAGAAACTATGATTGGCTGAAGGAGAGCTAAAATAAGAATGTAATTTTTATTAAGGCATAGCTTCTCTCTCCGAGCGAAGCTGGCCTAACAATAGCTTGGCCCGAAGCTCAGCTTTGCAGCTGCAGCTTAACTCCGCACTCCACATGAAGGCAGGATGCAGAAAAAATATCTAAGTAGTAGCTTCGCTCTGAAAGCCTGGCCTCAACGCGAAGGAGCCCCAAGAGCTAACTTCGCCAAAAGAATACTGCTGCTTAAAAAACTATTTCAAGGGCATTAAGGTCCTTTTTCAACCGCGCTTCTAAAGCTAACTTTGCATCCTATCATCCAACAGGATGTGAACCGCCTAAGGGATAGCTTCGCCCGGAAGCTTGAAGAAGAGACCCTTTGGGTCTTAGATTCTCAGTCAAGAAACCAAGGGAAATTAAGGGACTTGAACTCCCCGAGATCACTGGATCACAATGGATCGTTCTACATTCATTGGGAGATAGCCGAAAGATTGGCTTCAAGAAGAGATGAAAATCTCTAAACAAAAGGGAAAGATCCTTACCCGCGATAGGTCGCTCGATGACCGGATGAGGCGAAGGACCCTCCGTCGTGAAAGTTGCTACCTCCTTCCTGCTCATCTTTTGGGAGCCATTAGAGAACTGAAGAAGTTCTTGAAATTCCAAACGTAGAAGAAAGAAGAAGAAGAGATTTGCAGTTCTCTGAAAATTCAAAGAGAAGTGATGCCTTCTCTTTTAGCCCGGTCAGATTTTTATAGGCTAATGATTGCCTAAAACTCCACCTCCTCGAAAGGAGCACAGGCAGTCGTTTCAAATTAATTTGAAACGGCGCCTAAAGCGCCTTCCCAAGAAGTGTTACTTCAGCCCCGCTAAGGGCTAACTCCGTCGTGAGTCCAGTGTTGACTTAGCGCGACGCTTGAATAACTTCGCTGAGAAATATGCCTTAACTCTGCTAAAAGCACATCTCTAGCTTCGCGGAAATTTCGTGCTAGCTTCACCAGAAACTGGCTCCTGACTTATTTGGAAATCTATCTTCAGCTTCGCTAGATGCTTAGCTTGGCTAAGAGTTTTCATTTCCTCCTAAGGAAAAGGCTTACCAAAGCTAGTCCACTCCAGGTGTTCTCGGATCAAAAAGGAGGGAAATAAAGCAGGCAAACAGCAGAAAATAAACATTTTATTAGATTCAAAAGGGAAGATACATTGACGCTACATCAAAGTGGTCTTTCGTACAACCGAATCATTGCTCCAAAGGCGTACAAGTTGTCCTATCTACTTCCAAGCCAAACTAACTAGACACGAAAGGCCTTCCTCCTGCACAAGGCCGTAATCCTTCGCCTAATGGCAGATTTTGCCATTTAGAAGACGGATCTTCTTTGATGAAAATTGACAAAGGACCGGTTGCCACCAGAAAGCCGAATCTGCATTGATGAAAATTGGCAAAGGAAGGATCCGAGACCTTACAGGGGACGTCCCCTTGTCCGAAGTGGATCATCTCAGATAAGTGACTACCAACCCATTCTCGAAGTGGATCATTTCGGATAAGCGACTGTCAATCTCTTCTGGGAACACGCATCAGCTGTCCCAGTTTGTTCCTCCTGCTTAAGATTAAAGTTTCAACTAGAAGACCAAGAGGCAAGTCTCTGGTCTCTTTCATCAAGTCGAAAGACTGGCGGGCACAGTTCACTGCAACGCAAATTGGAAACAGGTTAGCAGTAAATCAAAGGAAAATGTAAGCATGATACGCTAAGTCAAATTCTTTGGACAAAGCAATTTATATCCGATCCAGCTGCACTTTAAGGATTGATTTCAGTTAAGTAAAGGATAGCCTCGCTTGGACAGTGATGATGGGCTAGCTCAGCATAAGCCAAGTCTTAGCTCCGCCTAAGGCAGTTAGGCTGGAGAAGCCTAAAAAAAGGACCAAGTCCTAGCCTCACCTATATGGATAAGCCAGACTAATTCGAAGGGACGCAGTCTTGATCCCACCTATATGGCAAGATTGGCTCAACCTTGAAGAGACTAAGTCCCAGTCCTTATCTATGTGACGGATTTAACAGGCAGATTCAACAGATCAAGGTCAGTCAGATACAGAATGAAGAACAAGTGAAATCAATCCCTGAGGCAGCTGATAAAGCTAAATTAAGGGAGATAAACTCCCTAAAGTCACTAGTCCGTTGGTGAAGTCTCTGGATGACCGAGACTCACCAGTTCTTGGCCGGTTAATGACCACAGTGGGCACCCCCACTATTTTAGAGATCTGAGTATCCTTCTCTGAACAACCAGGAGATGTCATGAATGGACTGTTTCCTTGAAGAGGACTTCAAGTATCCTATTTATAGGCCTCATGGCCTGATCGCACCACCGTTACTTCAAGTTTGGAAGCGCGAGCGAATTTAAGGCATTCAAGTACTGAGCCTTGAGAAAGGGAATAGTCTCCCTCGAAAATGCACGCAGAAGCAATGATCTCCCTCGTTAATGCAAGAGAGGTTATCGAAAAAGGAGCAATCCTTCTCGTAACTAGCCGAAAGGCAGTTAGCCTCGGGAAAGGAACGACGTTCCAAAACTGATTTGAAGCGAAACTACTTCGGGAGGCTCGAACGCGAAGCTACCTAGACGCGAAGCTACCCAGAATCGCGAATCTGCACGATTCCTCAGCGAACTTATTCCAATCCAGAAGCAAGATTGAAAGCGAAGCTGAACTCAACCACTATGACGACGTTCGTACTTCACATGCCATCAATCAAATCAATTCAAAGTATTTCGGTGAACCATTCCATTGCAGACTTTTGAAAACTTTTAAGGGGGTCTTGTTGACACTCTAAAAAAGACAAGATTCCTGACTGGCCTGAACAATGTCTAAACTTGTTGACATTTATAAAAGACAAGTGGCAGCCAAGCTGACGACCAGTTTTTTACCCATCTCCGAGGAACAAATCAGCAACTTGGACTCTACTGATCCAGTGAAGCAGACAGTGAGCCCAGATTGTCTTTGAAGAGACCTAAGCAGGTCTAAGATACTAGGTTAGCTGTAACTCCCTGATCCCTGATGTACGTATCACAGTATCAGTAATAGATACGACGTATAAAATTGATTTGACTTTTATATTAGTTCGATTGAGCAAATTTTAGTTTCAGATATTATTTTCAATATGTTAGATTTTTCAAAATTTTCTGGAATTTTTCTGGATTATTTTGAAAAATCTCCGTAGTCGGCGTCGACCGACACCGATAATCGGCTCTCCGATTTTTAATTCACAAACAGAGTAGAATTTTGAGAATCGCTTTCACCTTGTGTCTTAAAATCATACGATCTACGTTAGGGTATTTTTGGAGATTTTTCTGAATTTATCGAAAATCGGGCCAAACCGGTGTCGCCCAATATCGGCAATACCTTTCAAGATTTTTAATTTGTAAACCGGATTGAATTTCTTCAAACTGTTTTTATATTATGTCTTAGGATAATATTCTCTATTTTTTATAATTTTTGGTAACAGTTCGGGACTAGTCGAATTTTGGGCTAAATTAAATAATATTAATTTAATTGATTAAATCCTTTTCCTTTTTCTTTTCTTTTATTTTTCTTTCCCCTTCTTCCTTTCTCTGGACGCTTCCCCCACCGCCTTCCATCACCGCCTCTCTCTCCCTTAAAAATCTTTCCCTCTCTCTCTCTCTCAATTTCTCCTTCTCTCTCTCTTTCATCTCTCTCTCACTCTCTCTCTCCTGTTTTCTGTCCGCCACGGCGGCAGATCGCCGCCGGCCTTGCCGCCGGCGAGCTGGTGTGCCCGGTGGCCGGCGCGCCACCGGGCTCCACACCCACGTCTGCGGCCACGCGGACGGTGGCCGGCGCGCCACCGCCGCCCCTCTCTTCTTCTTCTTCTTCTCCTTTCTTTTCTTCTTCTTCTTCTTCTTCACAGTTTTCTTCTCTCTCTCCCTCCTCTCTCTCTCTCACTCTCTCTCTCGGCCTAAACCGCCGGCGGCAGGCTCCCTCGCCGCCGGCCAGCGGAGCTGGCCGGCAAAGGCGCGCGCAGCAGCAGCGCCCTCGCTGCTGCTGCTGCTGGCTATTGGGTTCGGGCATGAACCTGAACCAATTAACCCTATTGGGTAGTTTGAAACCCAAACCCGTTAGCCTTATAACCCAATAACCCATTACTTAATTTATGGGCATGGGTTGTGGATCCAAACCCGACCCGTTAAGAGCCCAACCCGCATCCAAACCCAAGAAAGGTAATCTTACAAAAAAACCCCTGATAATTATTATTAATTGCATTTAAGATATTTTTATTACATATTTGACCCATTCTTATTACGTTTAGTGTTCAGGCGATATCTGGAGCATCCGGACTCCGAATTGGACGATTCTGGATCCGTTGCGATCGTGGGAAAGAGAGCTACCTTTTCGTAGCTAGTTTGTGAGTGTTTTTCTTTTATAAAGTATATTTATTTTGAGATCCTAAATTGATTGATTGCTTTCAGTGATAAATCTTGATTATTGATAAAACATTGTAACTATTAATTACTAACTTGTAATTATTGGAAACTCCTTGTAATAGGACTAAACTATAATATTGTAAGTTGCTTCCTGATTTAATATAACTATCACTATTATTTCATGTATTGTATCACAGTTAGATAACCATCGTTACATGTAGACTGATCTACAGATACTCTATGACTCTACACTGCCACTAGACATGCATGCTAGACACCGTTATTTCATGCACTGGTATCATCATGACACGGATACTGTAGTTCACTGGACATGGTATTACATGTAGATTATTGCTACACATATATGTTCCACTGGTACACGGATATACCAATTCACGGAGTACCGCATTTCATATTATTGTTATCATCGTTACATGGATGCTCGATACACAGTTATCTCATGTTCACACATCACTGTTACATATGTTCACCGCACGAGTTTACATGCATGTATTGTTTCTATCTTCTTGTCATATGGATCACCGTCCATATTACATGTATTATTGTTCCATGTTATCTCCATATTCCTGTTATATGATTGTTTCCCGTTATTGATATTGATATTCTCGTTACTGGATACATGAGCTGTTGATATGTGATATGTGGAATCCCACATCTATTGTTCCTGTTTCCCGTTATCTTGTTTTATGCTATCAACTGAGCTCAGGTCCTGTTATCATGTTACATGTACCATGCACTGTACTTGTTCTTGTTACGTTGTGTACTTTACATGAAATATCATAAAGATAACTTGGGGATGGGGGAGACTGGACGGTTGATTAGATCTTATCGGGTGGAAGTCTGGATCCATTGTTTGTCCCACTGCAGGGGATGGGGTAGTGCTGGCTACCGTCTGTTATTGCTCATGAGCTCTCGTTTCCTGTTATTGTTTTAGCTCATTGAGTTCCCGTTACATGTTACAGCCTTAGCGGGCTGGCCCTGGTCTCAACACCCAGGGGTCTGTTTAAGGCCGTGATCCCTGGTATGCACGGGATACACCTACCCGATAAGAGCTCCTCGACCATGGGTTTCCAATTAACATAATAAAATGGTATAAACAATAATGACGTTGGGAACACTTGTTATTTAGTCACTCTCTCGTTTGGATAATGGAACCCGTAGGCCATGTCGGATGGGTTCGACTGGAGTGCGGGCTCCAGTATGAACTGCCAGTGGTATGGGACACTAGAAGAGATTGATTAAAATACCAGGTGGTACGGATTGTTATTATTGTATAAATAACATGACTTGCCTGATATATGTATACCATTGTGTAGTTGTACTTGTTACTGTTCCTGATATGTTATCCACTATCATGTTACCTGTAGACTTTGCTACATTACCTGATGCTTGTTACACTTCATGTGGTGACATACTCTTCTTGTACACGTATACCTTGCATTGCATGCCTTTAGTTCTTGTATATCCTATAGACACTATTCCCGTATACTCACATCGCTATAGAATGGTTGCATACTTCATCTACATGTGCACATGCATCACGTCAACAGTATTTATTATATAAAACTGGATATTACTGTAGACATGACCCGATGATTAGATGCTAGGTGGTGATGATATTAAAAGATGACATTTTATATTTCTATTGAGTATTAAATTCCTTTTATGGTATCACTGATAAATAAACATGTACTAGATATTATTATCGTGCTTGTATTATTATAGTACATATTACTATCTCCTTCATTTTACCACTCACTAGGTCGCTTTCTGACGACCCTGGGTTTGCGTGCCCAGGTTGGAGATCCGAGTTATCGTATTGTCAGATAGTTCATTGGATTCACATAGGAGACTCATCATCAAGACCATTCATAGGTATCTTTGTGATTTGTTTCTGTTATCTTATTTGTCCCTGTTTTCTTATCTGTTATGATCACTAACTTCTTTCTGCAGGTATTCTTGTACTTATTTCCTGCTGGAACTCTTATAAATATGGAGGTGATTTCCTGTACTGAGGCTTAGCGTACGTACGTGAGGGTTTCCCGCCCTGCGTATGTACGTCGCCATAACGTCTCCGTACCTGCGGGATCGGGGCGTTACATAAGCTTAACACTTAGCATCACATGAGGCCGAGGGGATAGCCTCACCTGAGAGGCTAAGTTTGTCCAACTTCACCTTGAAGCTGTTCAAAGCTCTATCTGTGAGCTAACTTACAGCTTCGCCTGAAGCACTCAGTTAACTCCGCAGAGAGTTAGCTTCGCTCGAAGCCACATGCAACCACGCAGAAGGATGGTCGGTAGCTTCGCCACAGATGTTTATCCAGCTCTGCTGAAGAGCTTTCTTCTGACTTCGCCAGATGCTCCTTCCAGCTCCGCTGTGAGCTCGACGCGGCAGCTCCGCTGCGGGTCTTTCATGGTCACCTTTGACCAATTAAATCTCCAGATGAGATCAAATCTGTTCAAGATCAAATCTAATCGAGATCAAATCTGAGATCAAATTTGACAGTTGTTTACCATAATTCCTTGACTTTCCTAAAAACAAGTAAGAAGATCAGGGGAGATCCTTCAAATATTTGGAAAGAATCTAAACGGATCAGGAGATCGACACTACCTGCTATTCTTAGCTTCGCAGAAGTTGATTCTAGCCTCGCGGGAAGGCTACTTTCCAGATTTAGATAGATTGACTCAATCTGTTTTCAGATTTTTAAGGGAGAATTATACCCCTGCTCTCCCTATAAATAGCCCACCAGAGGTATACGAACAGACATACATACACAGAGAGAGGCTGAAAAGCAGAGGAAAAAGAGGAGAGATGGCTAAACAGAGACCCATTCTCTTGCTTCCAAGAATTCAGAGAATTATTTCTCTAATCAGGGTGCTAATACCCTAAGATCTTCCTCCTTCTCAAGGAATTTCTAGAACCAGGTGAGAGGAATTCTCAAGTGGAGGCAGTTTGAGAAGTAACAAGAGGGTTTTACCGACCTTCTGTTCTCCGATTCCTCGAATTAGGCGAGAAGGGAATCCCATCAGGCAGCAGTCCGATTGTCTGGTCGATCGCATCGTCAAAGGGATAAAGTGATCGCGCGTTGATCAGATTCCTACCGGCACACTTTCCCAGAAATCTCAAAGGAGATCTGCCTGTAATCTTCTTCCTTCAAAGAATTACTTGTAATTTAGCTCCTCGACTCCTTTTTTTGTAAGCTTTCCCCTTCGCAAAGTCAATGGGAAACAGTCACCGATCAAATTGGCCAGGTCGATGAATATCGGGTGAGAGGTTTTCCATTCAGTAGAACGTTTCTTAATTACAGAACCACTTTTCAATTACCTTCCTTGATTAAATATCAATTAGACTAGTATTAGTCAGTCTTAATATATTATAATATTTATGAGCATAAATATTTCAGTATGACCCCCTGTATAAAGAATGTTAGTTCACTTATACAGCAATTGGGGTGAGGTACGCATGTAGCGAATCTCCTTAAGACAATTACATTCCCTGCTTCGGTGCTAACGGGTTATTGGATGCTGGTTTCCCAAAATACAACACTCTTTCACGGTATTTGGATAGCACTACAAATCACCGTACGGTCGAATCGTAATTAATCAGTACCTTCACAGGATTTCAATGCAGCAGGACAAAGACAAATTTTAGGGAGAATATTTGCCTTAACTGTGGAGGATTATTCACTGTAGAGAAAGAAGAGAGAGAAGAAATTATTCTTCATAGGAAGTTCTAGATTCAAATAACAATCTGTTGAATTTATTCTTCTTAGGAAGTCACAGATTCAAACAACAATGACGGTATGATGAGAGTACTTCTGGGTACTCGACTTCGGAGAATGATTTCTTCTTTCAGGATCGTCGTCTCTTGGCTGAGTTTGAAGCCGCTGACAACCGGTGAAAAACTGAGGGCTTGGACATCTGAACGCCCATCGACAATAAGAAAGTGTTGGCCCAGAGGCCCTTCACTCTAGTTTTAATGATGATTAACTCATGTAGTTATAGTTTACTAATAATCTTGTGATATTTAGTTTCAGATATTTGATCAAGATATTAGTAGGTGATTAGCTTCAACAAAAGTATTTTGGAGCTTTTACATGGTGATTCAAGATCTCGAGCGTCAAATTCACATCTAGCACTCGGTTGGAGTCAAGCTCGGTGGATCACGTTTGGAACGAGCCAACTTGGAGACGGCGTTCTACAAGAAGATCTCGGTTTGTTTAGTTTAAGATTTAGTTTAGATCTTGTTGTAAAGATTAGATAGTGTTGATATGCTCAAGTTCACAATACGCACACACAAGTTTTAAGTTTATTAGTTTTTGGTTTTCGGTTTAACCAATATTAGATTTCATGTCAAAAATATAGATATAATAGCTTTTTTGTATGTTGGATTCTATCCATATATAACATGCTTAAAAGTTGTTTCAATATCATATTTTTGTATTTACGTGTGTTTTGAAAAAATCGGATTTCCATTTCAAAAATCCTTGTTTCGGAAAATACGGATTTTGGTTTAAGGTAAATTTTCTAGATCACAAAAATGGTTCAAATAGTTTGAAATATGTGTTGAATTTTTGTCACACGTATTTGTATTTTAAAGATCCAATAAGAACTAATTTTTGTGTTATTTATGTGATTTTATGGGATTTATTTGAAGTTAAAAAGTCGAGTTTTCATATCCCAAATTAGGTGGACTGGCTGTCTGCCGGTCGACCGTAGCAGAAGTCAGTCGACCGGGTGATTGACCGACGTGCACAAGCGTGCACGCCAGCTTGAGCTGGTGGGCCGGTCGACCGGCAGAGAGCTCTGCTCTCTGTATTCAGTCTCGGTCGATCGGGCCGGTCGACGAAGGCTCAACGGTCAAAAATATGACAGTTGGCCAGTCGACCGGAAGGGCAATTCTGCCCTTTCCAGCTGCCAACGGGCAGATTCCTTTGGGGGTTATAAATACCCCCCATTTGAGTTGGTTTTTAACAAGTTTTTAGAGAGCAATTTTTTCACCTTTACAAGTGTTTTAATACAAGTTTTTAAAAGAGTTTTTAGAGCCAAAAGATTTGATCTTTATTTGTTTTAAAGGGTTGGGAAAATCAAGAAAAGGAGAAGTTTTTGGGATTGTTTTGATCTTCATTTTATTTCTATTCTAGAAGTTTTCCCAAGAGTTTTTCTTTGTGGTTTTGATTTTCAAACTCTTTATTTTCTCACACTTGAGCCTATCTATCTATCCTATCTATTAGGATCTATTTTGTAGAAAAATTGGTTTGTGGTTGAGAGAGACCACCAAGCTGTAAACCCTCCTTGATTTGTGATATCCCTCTAGTGAGAGGTGATTGTGTTGGTATCCCTCTAGTGATGGGTGATAGTGGAGGTTGTGTTGGAATCCCTCAAGTGTGAGGTGATTGTGGTTGTTTGGCTTTGTGCTATTCCTCATTTCTGAGGTGGATCTTGTGTTGGTTTTGTGCCTTGCCTCTAGTGAGAGGTTGTATTTGTTAGAGAGGGGAGTAGTGTACTCCGATTGTATTTACCCAAATTCTCAGTGGAGGTTCCCTATGTGGGAAGTCCTGTGTGGACGAGTTAGTGAAAATCCTTCTGTGTGAAAGCGGGGACGTAGAGCTGTGTGCTCGAACCTCGAAATATTTCCTTGTGTTTGCGTTTGATCCACTTTCTCTAACTCTCTCTCTCTCTCTCTTATATTATGCCTTGCATCATTTCATATTGCTCATATCATTTATATGCTTGGAATTGATTGTGTGTGTGCCATACTTGTATTAAATCAAGAGAGCTTCATGTAGCACTGTTGACACTTAAAAAAGACAAGATTCTCATTGGTCCGAACGATGTCTAAACTTGTTGACATTTACAAAAGACAAGGGACAGACGAGCTGAAGACCAGTTTTCACCCACCTCCAAGGGACAAGGAAGCGATGGACTCCACTGATCCAGCAAGCAGAACAGTGAACCCGGATTGTTTCTAACAGACCTCAGCAGGTCTAAAATGCTAGCATTTAGCATTACATTAGCCCAAGGAGATAGCCTCGCTTGAGAGGCTAACATCATCCAGAGCACCGCCAGGAAGCTAACTGATAGCTTCGCCGAAAACCCTCTTTTCGGACTTCGCCGAAGACCCTCTTTTCGGACTTCGCCAGGAATTGCCTCTAGCTCCGCTATGAGCCTCAAAGCGGGCAGCTCCGCCATCAGCCTGCTATGGTCAACCTTTGACCAATCAAATCTCCTGATGAGATCGGATTCAATCTAATCAAATCCAATCAGGATTCAAATATGGCAGGTGATTGCCACAATCTCTTGACTCTCTTGAAACGAGTAAGTGGATCAAGGAGAATCAATCAACGATATGGAAAGGATCATAACATATCGGAAAGATCAACCGATTTGCCATTTTCTAGCTCCGCGGAAGCTATTATAGCCTCGCAGCAAGGCTACTTTCCAGATTCAAACAGATTCGGTTCAATCTGTTTCTATATCTTCAAAGGGGACGATTATACCCTTACTTTCCCTATAAATAGCCCGTCAGGGGCACAAGGGAGAGGCATCGGATTGCAGAGGAAGGAGCCATCAATTGCCTTCTGATCGCAAGAATCGATCAATTAGCTTCTTCGACTGAGGCTTCTTCATAACGCACCGTGCGTTCTCGAATTCAGAGACCTTTTAGAGAATTGCTTTCTCTATCCAGGGTGTTGATACCCTAACATCGTCCTTCTTCTCAAGGAATCTCCGGAACCAGGCGAGAAGGAATTCCTTATCGAAGGCGATTTTGAGAAGCAGCAAGAGGGTTCTACCAATCCTCTATTCTCTGATTCCCGGAACCAGGCGAGAAGGGAATCTCATCGCTCGCATCGTCAAAGGGACAAAGTGGTCGCGCGCTGACCAGACTCCTATCGGCACACTTCTCCAGAATCTCTGAGGGGATCTACTTGTAATCTTTCTAAGAATACTTGTAATTTAGCTCCTCAAACTCTTTTTTGTAAGTTTTTCCCCTTTGCAAACATAATGGAAAACAAGATGGCGACTCCGCTGGGGAATGTATTCTCCTCTGCTGAGAATCAAGTGTCGCAATGCGACGAACAGACCTTCGGGTCTATCTCTGAATTCAGAAAAGCCGGTGCAGCCAGATCTTCCCTGGCTAAATCTTCAAGCAAAGTCTCTGCGGAGACGGAAAAGGTTCTCTACAAACCTGCCGCGGTCCTCTGGCGCAACAAGGAAACATGTCCGCAGCCCAGATCCTGCACTTTTGAGAACCTGGTTATCCAAATTGATCAAAGAAGATTTGAAGAAGTCCTCTCTGGGGGTGGCTTGATGCTTCGAGCACGGAAGCACAAGAAGGTCTTCATGGCCAAGGTTTCAGATCAGAAACCAGAGGCAGAATTTCGCCAACACCCCACAGCCCCGCTTGTGGCTATTCAGGTTCCTTGCGAACCTATACATCCTCTGTCAAAGCGGATATGGAAGCCTAAACAGAAGTCCTCTGCTGAAGCTTCAGGCGTAGCCTCGCCAAAGCCGCGCCCCTCTTATGAAGAAAAAGGCAAGATGCCTGCCTGTACCAACAATGCTGCCAACCATAAAGTCAAGACGGAAATCATACCGTCTCCTAGTGCAGCAATGCCTACCGCTAGCCTTGTCCTCACAAGCAAGGCTATTGTACCTCGGCGTACTCATCGGGTTTACAGCCGCGAGGCTAGAACCAAAGCACTATTCGGTGCTAATCCTTTCCGCAGGACTAAGGGGAACGATGCGTTGTCCCATATACCAGATTATTCAGGCCCCTACAGGGCCGACCTGCGAGGATTCTTGGCGGACAAGCGGAGATTAAAGCATTTCCAGATTACTTCCTCCTGTTGTCGACGAAGTGGATGCCAGTTCGTGATGGTCCATTCTATGCAGTGTCGGTTACGACCGACCCTTGCCACCTCTCCATATCGGCGATCAGTCTTTGATCGACTGT
This sequence comes from Agave tequilana, assembly GCA_038442645.1. Taxonomy (NCBI): domain Eukaryota; kingdom Viridiplantae; phylum Streptophyta; class Magnoliopsida; order Asparagales; family Asparagaceae; genus Agave; species Agave tequilana. The sequence goes on along the minus strand of JAVJIF010011987.1, from coordinate 56,101 downwards.
CTGCGCGCATCCCGATGAGGCATCCCAAAAGGAGCGGGCCACCGGATCCAGCCTCTGCATCCGTCAACATGACCGGAAGGGGGCGAGAGCCGCGCGGAAGAAGTCAAGCCTCTGACGACACCCCTTTCGGCTCCCCAGATCCGGACTACTGCCCAGGCTTAGCTGAAGTCTTGGTGCATGAAGAAGGTGTTTTCCGAAACACCAGATCCAGGGTAGCGATACCCTATAATTATGAACAGCCTTCTTCCTCAAGGGCCCTGATCCCGCCACAATCCGGACGATCACCCCAATCGTCTGACGGAGAAGATGGAGACAGCGGGTATGCTTCTTCAGCAACAGTCAGTTCCGTGCGAACGGACAAAGCATCGGTTAATATGGCCGATAACGCCAATGACGACCTTCGTCGGCGTTTGGAGGCTCAGGAGCAGACCTCTAGAACTCAGCAAGAGGCCCTGGACAATATTCAACAGATGCTCGCTCAGCTCCTCAGCAACCGGAATGATGATACCGGAAGTAATCATGACGAGGAGGGGCATCTCAGCAATGATCCGCCCAAGACGGAAAAATCTAAGGGAGGCTCTTCCCTGGATGCCGAAGTCCTTAAAGGCCTTCAAGCTCAAATTTCATCCCTGGCTCAAAAGGATGAATTGAAGAAAGTGGGGGTAGTCCGTCCTTACCCACTGGAATGGGATTCGGTGTCATATCCGCCAAAGTTCAAACCACCAACGTTGCACACGTATGATGGTAAGAGCTCGCCCAATCAGCACATCTACTATTTCCGGTCTCAGACCGGTAATGTTCTAAACAACGACGCCATCATGGCTAGGTTGTTCATCGGCACCCTGAAAGGGGTAGCATTCGACTGGTTCCGAAGCCTTCCTCAGGGCTCTATCAATTCCTGGGTCGACCTGGAAACCCGGTTCCTCTCTCGCTTCTATGAGGACGATACCGAAGTGACCATGGATAAGCTCCTTTCCACTGTGCAGAGGAAAGGCGAATCTGTCCGTGAATACATTGAGCGGTTCAGAAATCTATCTCTGATGTGCCCAGCAGGGATGCCTTTACCCATGCTTTTACAAACATGCAGACATAACTTCTCGGATCAAGTAGAAGTTCGCATGGGGGCTGTCAAGGCCCATACTTGGAAGGAATTGGTCGAACAAGCTGAGATAGCCGAGAAATCGGCTAAGAAGTTCGAGCCATCCGCCCCTAGAAGCAAATGGGGCACGAACAACAAAGGGCGTAGCGATCTCCCGCAGTCTTCCCAAGCTAAAGGGAAGGAATTATGTCCGTCGAACTGACCGGGGACATGCAGTCAAAGGCCAAGAAGAGCGGCGTCAACAGCCAAGAGCCCAAGTTTCCTCCGAAGCAGTACTCCTTCAGAGATGACCAGGTGGTCACGATATTCCATCTGCTCCATAAAGGGAATAAGATGAAGCTGCCAGATGCTCGGCGACCTAATGAGATAGGGCGCACAAATGACCCTAAATACTGCCTCTACCACAGGATGATCCACCATCCTACCGACAAGTGCTATGTTCTTAAGGATAGAATTCAAGCCTTGGTCGACGCCGGAGTCCTCACACTGAAGACGGAACAGAAGAAAGTCACTGCCAATATGGTGACTCTTGAGTTCGGCACTACCCAGAAGGTCATGGTTCCTGACGGGACCTATCCAGCCCCGATGCCACGGCTAGAAGTCAAGCATCCTCCAGCCATGACTCAATACAACAAGGGTCTCGTCCCTTTGACATTGGAGACAGGGGAAGTTATGTGGATACACCCTGACCTCGTCCAAGACGTACAGCAGACGTCGAACGACTCCAGCAGAAAGGGCAAGTCCTGCAATGTCATCTCTGTCCTGCCAGACGATGGTAATCTTACTTCGGCTTCCCTCAGCGATTCTGAAGAAGAAAAGCATGCCTGTACAGCGCGGGCAGATGCGCCTCAACAGACGGGCACCCGGTCTGGAAAGTCATATCAAAGGCAATATGACAAATCTACTGACGAGATACAACGGCAAACGACGTCAGTACCAATGCCGGCATCCACTCCAGTCCTGACCAAAGGGAAGGAGAAGCCTAAGGAGGTGCGATTCGACCATGTGTTGAAGAAACCGCCAGGCCAAGGGTTAGCCACGCCCTTTCGCTTTGATATATTGGCCCACTTAGCCAATATCCCGGCTCGTATCACAATACACGAGCTTCTTCGTCTCTCTAAAGAGACGAGAGAGGCACTCAGAGATGCGCTAGCCAACTCAGAGTCCTTTCTGACATGCATGCCTGAGATCCCTGGTGATGAGATGCAGCCTCCCTGCTCAGAGTGCCATCACGCGCAGTCAAAGGTACCTGCCATTACCTTCACGGCGGAAGATATGCTTCTCAAAGACAACAAGCATGACCGACCTCTGTACTATACCGGATATATCGGTTCAACCTGCATTGAAAGAGTACAAGTCGATCCGGGGTCTGCTCTCAGCATCATCCCCAAAAGGCTCCTCTACTTCCTCGGCATACCACTGTACAGGTTGTCTGCAACCACCACTACAATATATGGTTTCAACGCCGGGAGCAGCCATCCGCTTGGAAAGATTCGGCTCCGCTGCAGAATCGGAAGCCTGAAGTCAGAGGTGACGTGCTATGTCATTGATGCTGACACATCATACAACCTGCTACTAGGACGACCTTGGATCCATGCCAACTGGATCGTTCCGTCCACTCTCCATCAGTGCTTCAAGTATGTTGAGGATGATGCGACAGTACGAACTGTCTTCGCTGAAAAGCAACCCTTTAAGGGGGTGGAAAACTACTTCACTGATGCCCTCCTATATCAAGAGGCTAGTGGAACGCCGGGAGAACCATTGCCAGACGATGATGAAAGTGGCAATGAGGCAGATTCGGAATCTGAAACGGGCATGCCGGCCATTCTGATTGGCGAGCCAATTGTAGCATGCTTTAATGATCCCCGATGTAAGATCCCTTCTGATGAGGAAGGCGAATGGATAATTAATGATGATATTTCTTTTGATTATCCTGCGAGCATCGAGTCGATTAAATCCATTATGGATGGCTCTCTTCGCATGCCCGTACATGAGCCAAGTTCGGCCATTACATCTGTGGAGGTTATAGAAGGGGCCACGCTGGTGATCCCTCCGTCCAAGCAAGGACAGTCGCCGATAATCTTCGGCAGAGCCCGGCCAGGGAGATTCTCAACTACAGACTCAAGCTCGGACTCAGAAGTTCCACAGTTCTTCCATTACGCGCCATCAGCGCGCCATATTATGAAAAAGATGGGCTACAACCTGAAGCAGGGAGCGGGCCTAAACTTCGGAAAAGGAAGACGCGGCTTGATGCGTAACTCCGTCCCAAGAGGAAAACCTGCAAATTACTATGATAGTACACGCAGGGGGTTAGGGTATGTTACACCCACGTCATCAACAACAGTTCAGGTCAAAGGCGACGGATCGATCCCATCACAGTCGACCTCATCCTCCGAATGGGACTCTGATGTCAGCATAGGAGGAATATTCGAAAGCCTCATGACTTCAAGCAGTCAGTTGGAACCCGCAGAGGTTGCCAATGAGGAATCATGGGCCCAGCAATTGAGCTTTCAATGGGAAAAGCGGTTTGAGCTGCGCGAGCCACCCACCGAAGACAAGGTGATCCAAGTCAACTTAGGCAGTCAAGATCACCCTAAGCCTATTTTCATAAGTGAAAGCTTATCACTTATCGAAAAGGAAGAATTGATAATGCTCGTAAAAGAGTATATAGATGTCTTCGCCTGGAGCTATGAAGACATGCCTGGACTTGATCCACAGGTCGCTATGCACCGTCTAAACATCAAGCCCGACGTTAAGCCAGTCAAGCAGCAACAACGTCGGTTCCGCCCAAACATCATGGAGGCTATTGAAGCCGAAGTTCATAAACTCATTGCTTGTGGCTTCATCCGGGAGGAACAACATCCAGATTGGGTGGCTAACATAGTCCCCGTCCTCAAGAAAAATGGGAAAATACGAATCTGCATCGACTACCGTGATCTCAATACGGCCTGTCCCAAAGATGAATTCCCACTGCCGATCACCGATGTCATGATCGACAACACATGCGGGTTCGAGAGGATGTCTTTCATGGACGGCTTCTCAGGGTACAACCAGATCAAGATGTATCCTGATGACGAGAAGCATACTTCTTTCCGAACGCCATTGGGGGTATACTGCTACACTGTAATGCCCTTCGGACTGAAGAACGCCGGAGCAACCTACCAACGGGCGATGAGCATGATCTTCCGCGACCATCTCCGAAAGACGGTGGAGTGCTATGTTGACGACATTGCCGTTAAAAGCCGCAGCAAAAATGAACATCCTCGCGATCTGAGAACGATGTTCGACATAATGCGGGCTCATCAGCTGAAAATGAACCCGACAAAATCCTTCTTGGGAGTGTCTAGTGGCAAATTCCTTGGGTTCATTGTCACATCAAAAGGGATCCATTTGGACCCAGACAAAGTCAAAGCCATCCAGGACATGCATCCACCAAGGAATCTCAAAGAGCTCCGAGGCTTGCAAGGCAGATTAGCCTACATCAGAAGATTCATAGCAAATCTATCGGGCCGTTGCCAACCATTTACCCGACTAATGAAGAAGGGTACTGCCTTCATGTGGGATCGAGCTTGTCAAGAAGCTTATGAAGACATTAAAAGGTATCTCACAAAACCTCCTGTCTTAGTGGCCCCTACATCAGGAAAACCATTCCTGCTTTATGTAAAAGCCCTGGATTATTCCCTCGGCGCCCTCCTCGCTCAGAAGGACGACAATGGCCATGAGCAAGCCATCTACTATCTGAGTAGAACTCTCATAGGAGCAGAATCTCGGTACAATCCTATTGAGAAAGAGTGTTTAGCTCTCGTCTTCGCTGTTCAGAAGACACGACATTATTTGGTTGGCCAAACCATACATGTCATCTCCAGGGTGAACCCTTTACGACTTCTCATGACGAAGCCAGGGTCGCTGAATTCAAGGTTGGCTAAATGGGCACTTCTGTTGTCTCAATACGACATGACCTTTACTCCTCAGAAGGCAGTTAAAGGCCAGGCCCTTGCAGAGTTCTTAGCTGCTCATCCAGTTCCAGAACATTCAAAACTTCACGAAGACATCCCTGATGAAGTCTTCGAATCTAATGCGACCTCAGCAGAGGAAGTGTGGCAGATGTTCTTCGACGGAGCATCGCGGATGGGCCCCAAAGGAAAGATTATTGCCGGAGTGGGGGTTGTGTTCATCTCCCCACAGGATCATATCCTTCCCAGAGCGTTCTCCTTGACAGAATCATGCTCTAATAATGTAGCGGAATACAATGCCCTACTCATTGGCCTCCAGCTCGCCCAGGGAATGGGGGTACGCTACCTTGAAGCTTATGGCGATTCAAAGCTGATCATAAATCAGGTTAAAGGCGAATACGAGGTCCGTCATGAGGACTTGGTGCCTTATTATCACACAGCCATCGAATTGGCTAGCTTATTTGAAGGCTTCTACATCGGGCATGTGTCCCGATCCCAAAATACCAAGGCGGATGCTCTCGCTGCATTAGCGACGACGCTAGCCTTACCGGCCGACACCGAGTATCACCTCACAGTCGCAACCCAGCATCTCGTATGCTCTAAGCATATGCTAAGGATCCAAGAGGTCCATAATATCTCCGTGGATCTTGAGCCGAGGGATTGGCGCTTCCCTCTCATTGACTACGCTCTGCACGGTCTGCTTCCAGATGATCCCAAAGAAGCGGCGTCCATCAGACGAAGGTCGCTCCGTTTCTACTATGATCCCACTTTGAAGACACTCTACCGTCGTTCATATGACGGTGTCCTCCTCCGCTGTCTCTCTCATTCAGAGGCACAGGAAGTGCTTAAAGAAGCACATGATGGTATTTGCGGAGCTCACCAGCCAGGTCCAAAGCTTAAAGACAGGCTGCACAGACTTGGGTACTACTGGCCGACCATGATGGCCGATGCCACCCAATACGCACGAAGGTGTAAGGCGTGCCAGGTCCATGCAGATTTCATACACCAACCTTCGGAGTTGCTCCACCCTACTGTTGCTTCATGGCCATTTGAAGCATGGGGAATCGATGTCGCAGGGCCAATCAGTCCCTCTTCGGCAAGAGGTCATCGGTTTATCCTGGCAATAACCGATTACTTCTCAAAATGGGCAGAGGCCACACCGTTGGCCGAAGTTAAAACCTCCAATCTGGTTAGCTTCATCAAACACCATGTCATCCATCGATTTGGTGTCCCCAGGCGGATCATCCATGACAATGGTCCTCAATTCATAAGCCAAGGATTCTATCGGTTCTGCGATAAATACCGAATTCAGAATATGGCTTCAACAGCTTACAATCCTGCTGCCAACGGCTTGGCAGAGGCATTCAACAAGACAATCATCAAGCTGCTCAAGAAGTTTGTCTCCTCGAACAAGCGAGATTGGGACGAAAAGCTCGGTGAATGCCTTTGGGCCTACCGGACTACGGTTCGGACACCGACAGGCAATACGCCTTTCTCCCTGGTATATGGGTGCGAAGCGGTCATCCCATTGGAAATCCAGATGCCATCATTACGGGTAGCCTTGACTACTAAGATGACATCAGAAGACAATGATCGCCTGCGTCTTCAAGAGCTCGAAGCCCTGGACGAGAAGCGGCTGCAAGCTCAGCAACATATCGAGCTATATCAGGCTCGGATGTCAAAAGCCTTCAATAAGAAGGTCAAGCAGAGAGTCTTCCACAAAGGAGACCTAGTCTTAGCCGTCAGACGACCGATGATTATGACGCACAAGACCAAAGGCAAATTTCAGCCTAAATGGGAAGGACCGTTTGTGATAGAGACAGTCTATTCAAACGGAGCATACCGCCTTACAACTGCAGATGGCGACCTCCTCATGATGCCGATCAATGGCAAATTCTTAAAGAAGTATTATCCTTAATCAAGGATCTTGCTCTCGATCAGGTTAACATTACACCTCTGATCGAGATCCGCGCGTCCGGAATGCGCACAAAGAGAGCCTCTCTCTCTTTCTCCAAGCATGTCAAACCTGTTGATAGCTGGGGGTTTGCTTAAAATCCCAAGGGACCCGTTCCCACTTGATTCCCTCTCCAAAATCACCTACCAATTCTCATCCATAGAATGGTAGGACCACATATATTCCGCTGTTACGTTAACAATAAACCTATGACAGCAATCCCCTCGTTTCTCTCCAAGAAAATGAGACCTCCAAAATCACTTACCAATTCTCATCCATAGAATGGTAGGACCACATATATTTCACTGTTACGTTAACACTAAACCTATGACAGTGATTCCCTCGTTTCTCCCCGTGAAAACGAGACTATTCCCAAACTCCATTGTTATTGAGCTTAGTGGCGTCTTAACCGGTTATGTCATTGCGACCTCTGAACCAGTAGACAGCTAAGTCTCAATCCCGAGTCCTGTTGACATTTACAAAAGACAGGTCTCGATACTCGTTGACATTTACAAAAGACGAGTATCACCTATTGATTGAAGCTTGGTGGCTTCTCAACCAGTTATGTCATTGCGACCTCTGAACTGGCAGATAGCCAAGTTTCATCTATTATTAAGCTTAGTGGCGTCTTAACCGGTTATGTCATTGCGACCTCTGAACCAGTAGACAGCTAAGTCTCAATCCCGAGTCCTGTTGACATTTACAAAAGACAGGTCTCGATACTCGTTGACATTTACAAAAGACGAGTATCACCTATTGATTGAAGCTTGGTGGCTTCTCAACCAGTTATGTCATTGCGACCTCTGAACTGGCAGATAGCCAAGTTTCATCTATTATTGAGCTTAGTGGCGTCTTAACCGGTTATGTCATTGCGACCTCTGAACCAGTAGACAGCTAAGTCTCAATCCCGAGTCCTGTTGACATTTACAAAAGACAGGTCTCGATACTCGTTGACATTTACAAAAGACGAGTATCACCTATTGATTGAAGCTTGGTGGCTTCTCAACCAGTTATGTCATTGCGACCTCTGAACTGGCAGATAGCCAAGTTTCATCTATTATTGAGCTTAGTGGCGTCTTAACCGGTTATGTCATTGCGACCTCTGAACCAGTAGACAGCTAAGTCTCAATCCCGAGTCCTGTTGACATTTACAAAAGACAGGTCTCGATACTCGTTGACATTTACAAAAGACGAGTATCACCTATTGATTGAAGCCTGGCGTCTTAACCAGTTATGTCATTGCGACCTCTGAACTGGCAGATCGCCAAGTTTCATCTACCATTGAGCTTAGCGGCGTCTCAATTGGTTATGTCATTGCGACCTCTGAACCAGCAGACAGCTAAGTCTCAATCTCGATGCTTGCTGACATTTACAAAAGGCAAGTATCTCCCCTTTTTAGCCCCGCAAAGGGCTGACTTCGAGACTGGCAACATCTCAATTGGTTATGTCATTGCGACCTCTGAACCAACAGACAGCCATGCCTCATTATCCAAACAACAACAGACCAGCCACTCGAAAACACCCCGACTCATGGGGGACCGACCTGATTCCACGTCATGGAATTCCTCGTTGTATCCTGCATCCCGCAGGCGAGGAAAGCAACGGAATAGGCTATAAGCGTCATAGCGACGCACTAACTTACGGGCCTCGGCCACATAAGTTTTCTGCCACAGACAGCCTTCAAAACGACGGAGAAGCGCCGTTTGAACACCCTGAGGTGGGTCTTCCCCAGCTCCAATCAAACTGGGGCAGTGCAAGGCGAACCACGCCATCAAGTAGGTGTACGGTAAACCTACCCTAGGATTGGGCCCGTCACGAGGCAAGACGGCACCCTTCCCTCGCCTTGACGCCATTGGCCTGCAGAAAGCCTCCGTCAGTACACGAAGGCCCCTCTGAATACAACACACCATGGCCGGGAGAAGACCCAGACGGTGGCCATGGACCAAGCGAACGGCAGGCAGCAGCACATTCGGGTGAACAATGTCACCCGAAGAAGAAGGCACGACACACTTCTTTAACCAGATGGTTAAGAAGCCAGCCAGCAACGCCTTGCGAGACATAGGCCGACGGGCCTGATGGTGAAAGCTCCGAAGAACATCACCCTTCTCGAAAGGACCATCATCTTCTGTCACGACGATGTCCTTTTCAGCACGCACCTCTATCCTCGCCAAGATGTCTTCTTCAGCAACTCCGCAATGAGCTGCCTCGGGCACACTAGTCATGTCCGGGAACAAGTAGTTCCCCCAGCTCTTCAAGCTCTTCGAGCTACCTTTGCCACCGGTGTGGATGCTGGAGCAAATGTGCAAATGGCACACCAATTCCCGATATGTCTCAAGCAAAGCAGGCTCTTGCTTCTCCAAGAGGGCCAGCTCCGCCTCACACGGAAAATACTCTTCATATGGAAGAGACCCGAAGGGCAAAGCAGAGATCTCTCGCATCTCATGCAGGGCCATGCCCAATTCACCAACCGGGGTGAAGAAAGTCCCCGAGGCTGGGCAGTACAACTCAAGAATGGCGTAGAAGCACGCCACCTTCATCTCAATGCCGTAGCAGGTCGCCCTGACGGCCTCATAGAGGTTCAACCTCTCTAATTCCCCCTCAAAATGATTAAGGATATAATTGGTCAACTCCGCCCACCATGACCTAGGAGGGTGGACCCAACCAGGAGCCCTGAAGTCCGTGGCGGGATAGTTCCCGTCAACTTCGCAGAACTGAGTGCCAAAGGTCGGCGCCGCAGCTGGATTCTCTCCTACTGGAAGGTCCCTCGCCACCTTCCCAGGGTATAGCCCTATTATGCTACGAGGATAGCCCGCCCTCGAATAGCCGGTCTGGAATGTCAACCTCCCGACACTTACAGATTCGGCATTTAGGCTCACGCCCCACGCCATCTTCCGAGCCTGAGTCACGCTCGCGAAGGAAGACAAAGCGAAATGCCGCTTAGTAGACGGGAGATAGAATCTCTCGCCGTCCAACTGGAAGATCCACTGGCCTTCACCGGCCTGTAGCTGGCGATCGGGATCAGGTGCAGCATCCCCGAACATGAAGTCAGGCTTTTGTAAGCCTGACGGTCGATATCTTCAAACGGAGCCGTAGTCAAAATGCTCCGCATGGCCTGCGGGCCACCACTCTGAATGAGCGTATCCCGTACAAGGGGGCTCGGCTCACTGAACAAGGAAGCCTGCCCGATGAACTGCAAGCTGATGCTCCCTGCTCGACTGGTTAAGCCAAATAGACTGTTCTGGAGGCCGGAGGCGTGATGCACTGCAAAAACAAAAAGAAAATGAACTATGATTAGTTCACCAATCAAATCGACGCGAAGACACAAAAATTCGCTAAGGCATAGCCTCGCCCAGTAAGCAGGGACAGCGGGATAATAGCTTTGATAAAAAGCTTCGCTTCACAGATAAGACTGCATCTTTGCAAGAAGTGGCATAGCCCTAAGGGCTGGCGTCATCAAAAGGACGTTATGGATAACAGTCACCCTTCGTGGCCACAACTGAAGGCACACGACCCATATCCTGTTCCTCAACAGGATGAAGATTGCCCAAGCAATGGCTTCCTATGGAAGCCCAAGAGAAGAACTGTTCAGTTCTTACTTCCCTGGTGCAAGCAAAATAGGGAAGTTAAGGGAAACGAGTTCCCTGATAAGGACAGATCATATTCGATCGTCCTAATAGCCGAGTATCGACTCCAAAGGATGAAGACCACTCTCTAATCAGATTAGAGAGTCTCTTACCAGCGATCGGTCGCTCAATGAACGGAGGAGGGCCCTCCGCTGCAGAAGTCGCTGCTTCCTTTCCCGCTCGTCTCTTGGGCGCCATTGAAGAATTACAGGAGTTTTTGAACTCTTGAAAAAGGAAGAAAAGAAGAGTCAAGTACTCTGGAAAATTCAAAGAGAAATGATGATTTTCTCTCAGCCCGATCGGGCTTTTATAGGCCAATCAGCGCCTAAATCAAGGCCTCGAAAAGGGCACATGCCGCCGTTTCGAATTAATTCGAAACAGTGCCCGAAGCGCCTGAGGCGCTTTCCCAAAAGCGACGGTTCAATCCCACTAAGGGGTTAACTCCGCACAAGAGCAAAGTGCGGACTTCGCGCAATCCTTCAAGGACTTAACCGAAAGGTTTGAATTAGCCCTCTAAAGAGGCGCTGACGTGACAGCCTCGCAAAGATCATTCAAAGGAAGGGCTATGCCCGTGCGCAGTTTAGCCCAGCAATGGCCAAACTCTCAGTGAAGCAAGCAAAAATCAAATGATCAAACAAAGAACTTTCATTGATCTAAAAGCAAAGATACATTTGATATTACATCAAAGTTGTGTTTCATACAACACACCAAGTTGCCTAGCAAGGCCACTTGCATAAAAGGCATACAAGCGGTTTTATCTGCTTCCAGACCAGATCAACTGGACACGAAAGGCCTTCCTCCTGCACAAGGCTGTAACCAGTTCTGCCACCGGGACACGGTCATTTTCTCCACAAAATGGCAGGTCTTATCAGGCCATTTTTTTTTTTGAAGCCTGGCAATAAAAGCTTATCGCCGCCAACACGTCAGATCACCTATAATGGGAACTAGTTTTGATGCTAGTAATCTGACGGGTGTGAGGCCCACTCCCCTGAAGTGGATCGTCCCCGACGAAGGCCACCAAAGTTGAAAGTCGGCAACCAGCCTCACCTCAGATCGAATCATCTCGGATAAGAGGCTGCCAACAGCCTCTGGGACGCACACCGCTGCCCCGAATTGTTCCTCCTGCTTAAAAGTAAAGCTTCAACCGGGGAAGCATAAGGCAATTTTATGGCTTCTTCCATCAAGTCACCAGACTGGCAAGCATAGCTCACTGCAAGGCAAATTGGAGTAAGTTAGCAGTCAAGCACAAAAACATTAAGTCAGATTCTTCAGCGGCAAAGTAATCCGACTTCAGTCAAAGCAGAGGATAAGCCTCGCCTGCACGGCAACCAGGGGCTGGCTCAGCAAACGCCAAGTCCTAGCCTCGCCTATACGGCAAAGTCAGACTGATCTTGTGAAGAACAGTCTCAACCTCACCAATATGGCAAGACTGGCTCAACTATTGAAGAAGCCAAGTCCCAAGTCCTGCCTGTGCAGCGGACTTAACAAGCAACGATCTTTCACTGATCAAGCCAAGATGATAGCTTCACAGAAAACTATGATGAGATCCTTCTCTGCAGCAGCCAATTGCAAGATGAAGAACAAGGGAAGCTAATCCCTGAAGCGAGCTGCCAAAGCTAAATCAAGGGAGATGAGTTCCCTAAAAGCAGTGAAGTCTTTGAATGATCGAGACTTACTGGTCCTTGGCCGGTTAGACAACCAGAGTGGGTTTTCCTACTAATTCAGAGATCTGAGTATCTCTCACAACCAAGAGAAGAGAAGAAAGGCAAGGCACTTCTCTTCAGAGGACCTCAAGTGTCCTATTTATAGGCCCCATGGCCTGAGTGCGATCACCTCAAGCGTGGAAGCACGAGCGCATTCAAGGCATTTACTGCGCCTTGATAACAGGAACGGTTTCCATTGGAACCGTACAAGGGAAGAGAACGTCTCCCTCATAAAAGGCACTTATTGCGCCTAGAAGAAAGGGAATATCCTCCCTTGGAAACGTGCAAATCGGAGAATATCTCCCTCGATCAGCATGAAGAAAGGAGTAATCCTCCTCGTAACTGGCCCACGGCAGTTGGCCTCGGGAAAGCGACAGATGTTCCAGAGCGAACTTACCTAGCCGCGAAGCTACCCAGACGCGAGTCTACATGATTCCTCGGCGAATCTACATCCCAAAGCAGGATTGAAGGCGAAGCTGAACTCAACCATCATGGCGATGTTCATACTCCACACCACCATCACAGCAGTTCAAAGTATTTCGAAATCTGGGCTATTGCAGACTTTCGAAAACTTTGAAGGGGGTCTTGTTGACACTTAAAAAAGACAAGATTCTCATTGGTCCGAACGATGTCTAAACTTGTTGACATTTACAAAAGACAAGGGACAGACGAGCTGAAGACCAGTTTTCACCCACCTCCAAGGGACAAGGAAGCGATGGACTCCACTGATCCAGCAAGCAGAACAGTGAACCCGGATTGTTTCTAACAGACCTCAGCAGGTCTAAAATGCTAGCATTTAGCATTACATTAGCCCAAGGAGATAGCCTCGCTTGAGAGGCTAACATCATCCAGAGCACCGCCAGGAAGCTAACTGATAGCTTCGCCGAAAACCCTCTTTTCGGACTTCGCCGAAGACCCTCTTTTCGGACTTCGCCAGGAATTGCCTCTAGCTCCGCTATGAGTCTCAAAGCGGGCAGCTCCGCCATCAGCCTGCTATGGTCAACCTTTGACCAATCAAATCTCCTGATGAGATCGGATTCAATCTAATCAAATCCAATCAGGATTCAAATATGGCAGGTGATTGCCACAATCTCTTGACTCTCTTGAAACGAGTAAGTGGATCAAGGAGAATAAATCAACGATATGGAAAGGATCATAACATATCGGAAAGATCAACCGATTTGCCATTTTCTAGCTCCGCGGAAGCTATTATAGCCTCGCAGCAAGGCTACTTTCCAGATTCAAACAGATTCGGTTCAATCTGTTTCTATATCTTCAAAGGGGACGATTATACCCTTACTTTCCCTATAAATAGCCCGTCAGGGGCACAAGGGAGAGGCATCGGATTGCAGAGGAAGGAGCCATCAATTGCCTTCTGATCGCAAGAATCGATCAATTAGCTTCTTCGACTGAGGCTCTTCATAACGCACCGTGCGTTCTCGAATTCAGAGACCTTTTAGAGAATTGCTTTCTCTATCCAGGGTGTTGATACCCTAACATCGTCCTTCTTCTCAAGGAATCTCCGGAACCAGGCGAGAAGGAATTCCTTATCGAAGGCGATTTTGAGAAGCAGCAAGAGGGTTCTACCAATCCTCTATTCTCTGATTCCCGGAACCAGGCGAGAAGGGAATCTCATCGCTCGCATCGTCAAAGGGACAAAGTGGTCGCGCGCTGACCAGACTCCTATCGGCACACTTCTCCAGAATCTCTGAGGGGATCTACTTGTAATCTTTCTAAGAATACTTGTAATTTTGCTCCTCAAACTCTTTTTTGTAAGTTTTTCCCCTTTGCAAACATAATGGAAAACAAGCACCTCAACTCTTATTCAGAGGAATCAAGAGGAGTTAGTCCAGAGCCCTTCAATGGAATTCGGCTACACTCTTTGGTTACACTAAGTGTGTTGCAGTTAGTTTTTTGCATTATTTATCATAGATTAGCCTTACACCTATTCACCCCCCTCTAGGTGTACTTTCAATTGGTATCAGAGCCTACGCTCTTGATATTAGGTTTAACCACCGAGGAGTGTGATCTTGGTTGCTAATTTATCATTTGCATTTTCACACGTGTTGTTTGCACTCATGGATAACCCTCCCATGTTTGATATCTCTAAAATTGATATATGGAAGGTTAGGATGAGTTGGCATTTAAAAGTCATAGGTTATAAAGTTTACCTAGTCATTACCAAGGAATCTTACCTTAGTAATAGCATGCATATAGAGGCAAATGCATTAGCCCTAGAGGCACTTAGAAAATCACTTAGTAAAGAATATTTAAACATGGTTTCTCATTGTGTTTCCGCCTTTGCAGTGTGGAACATCTTAACCTCTCCAAAGCTTCAATTGCCAATCCAAGTGGAGAAGGAATCTAGTGAAGAAGAATCCGACCAACATTGCTTCATGGTCCAAGAGAATGACACCTTAAGGTACATTCGGATACTCAACTAGATAGTGCTAGTTCTTCTTGTGATGATTATGTTGATCCTGATGCATTGAATGATATTGTTTGTGAGAACCTCTTTGAAAAATATAAAGTTTTGAAAAAGAAACCTTTTAAATTAACTAAAGAAAATAAAGAGTTATTTCTAAACTTGATATTGTTTTGCAAGAAAGGGATGAGATTTCAAGTGAACGTGACTCACTTAAATCCCAACTTGACCTTGCCCTAAATGAAAATAAAATTTTAAAAAATAAAAATGATTGTGAAATTGTTTTCAAGAAAAATGAAGTTATATCTTCAAAACTTGATTTTGTTGTAAAAGAAAATGAATCTTTGAAAAATAAAATTATTTCTATATCAAAAGAATTGGATTTCTTTTCTAAGAAAAATATTTCTTTAAAAAATGATTTAGATTCACATGTTTGCCATGCTAGTGTAGCTTCATCATCTAGCATACCTATTGCATGCACCTCTTCTTCCATGATAAAAATGATTTAAATAATTTAAAGAAGAGTGTTGATTGTTTGGGCTCCACTTTGAGCCAATGTGCCATGAACCACACACGTTTGGAATCCATGTTTCGCAAGAGACAAGTTTCACCTATGCATGCACACAAACTACGGCATACACATGATCCTCACGTTCACATTCATAATATAATGTATGCTCATGTGTACACATGTACACATTGTGAATGTAAGGGTCACCTTACTAAGTTTTGTTATGATAGAGTACATGATGTAAATTTAGCAAATAAATTTGTTTGGGTTAGGAAAGGAGCTAACCCCCATGGACCCAATACAATTTGGGTACCAAAATTTACCCCTATTTTATTTGATGTAGGTGTGGGCTCTCACATGACGTGAGAGTGTAGGTGCCTTGAGGTGGATGCGTTCCGAGCTTAAAAGTGACAATTTTGGATGCATCACTTTCAAGGTGAGTTTGGTGGGATGACCACCTTGGTTTGGAGATCTAGAGATGTGCCCTCATAGTTTTGGTAACTATCTCTTACTCCTATTTATATTTATATTCTTTCATTATTGATTTTAGCATGTTTTGATGTTTCATAATTATTATGATAAATGCCATGATAATTAGATTTGTGATATACATGTATAGTAATTGAGATACACCCATGTTTTATATGGACCATTATTTTTGTGTACTACTTTAGTTTATCTATTGTGTATACCTTAGTTTAATACATGTGTATTTACTTAATGATCATATTGGTTTATGTAACATTTTATGCTTCATGATTTGATTACATGTTTAGATGTTAGTTTTCATTAAAACTTGAGAATATACTTGTACAACTAGTGAGCCACAAATAGATTATTAAATGTTTGTGCTTGATTGCTTATTTGTACTCATTAGATGTACTAATATAGCCTAGTTTTGATGATTCGTGCATTTGAACTTGTATTCCCTATTTTTGTGCATATTTTTCATGTTTGTGATTAGCTTCATGTATATATCTATTATTTCTAAACTAATAGTTATACATATACATTCTTGAGCTACTTGCCTTCATGCATATATTTTTTAGGACTCGTTTATATTTGAATATGTATGTATACTCTAGTTTGTACAAAACATACATATGCCTTGAAGCTGTATTATTGAAAATTAAATTTTGATGATTCTCATATTTTTTTTTAAAGGAATTTCATCTTAGAGCCTTATTGCCTTTTTCATGATTATATTTTTCACATAACTCTTATACACTCATTTTACTTAATGTTTTCTCATGACTTTATTTTTATGAGTATGATACGTGCTGTATAGATTTTTAGTGTTGATGATCGTGTGACTTACATGTTTTCCATGAAATATATTCTTGTTTTATTTCTTACTTGAAGGATTTCGTGCTAATTTTCAAGATTATCATAAAACTAGTTGCATTATTCTACATTTGGAAGAGTTTTCAATTATGCCAAACTATTTTCAAACTTATTTTTGAAAACCCCTTCCATCAAATGGCGGTTGGTTGGGCGACCATGCCTTATATGCATTATTGAAAATCTATTTAAACTTGTACATGAAATGGGTGGTAGGGAGTATGAGTTATACACTTAATTCTCATTGTGTTTTCAATTGGTTTCACAATTGATATCTATTTTGTATACTCATATTTGTTTCTATATATGTATGCTTCGACTTCAAATAGTATTAATTTCGATTGGTATTTAATTTTTCATACATATATATGTGTATTGATTGTGCTTACTATATCTTTATATCTTTAAGCACAATTTTGGTTATGCTAAGCTTGATTTAGTCCTTAATGACAATTATTTTTAAATTGGTATCTTATACAAGCTTATGCATCATTTTCATTAGTATTTCATAAAGGGGGAGAAAATTCATGTTTTATCTTTCAATCGGTTTTGTTTGCCTTTGGTATCTTACTCCCACTCTTTATATTAAAAATTGATGTCTTAGTTTTCATTTGGTTTCCTATGCTCCTAATGAAAATTATTTTCAATTGGTATATGTTTTATTTTCAATATTGGTATCAAGAATCTTAAATTGATAGTATTCTCTATTTGGTATCTCTATTGCAAAATGATTTTAGTGTTTAACCAAAAAGATTGGTTTATGTTTTTCAATTGGTATCAAAAGTGTAAATTATTTCAATTGGTACTAATTTTTACAATTGGTATCAAGATTACCTATATGTTTATATCTTTCAATTTCAAAATTTTTGTTGGTTTCTTCAAAATATTTTGTTTATTTTCAATTGGTATCATAAATTGGTATCATGATGTTTCGATGTATGCCTTCATACCAAATTGATATATTTTTCAATTGGTATCATAATGTTTTGATTTGTATTGCTTATATGCAAGGGAAGCTTAACATCTTCTCTATATATATATTCAGGTTGAGTGTATGTCATGTTAAAGTTATTGACCTTTTTTTGATATTTAGTACACGTGTGTAGTAGGAGCTTCACATCTCCTTTTGTACATTGCATATTATGCTTTATGTGGTTAGAGTTTAGTCATCTCTTATCATATAAATGCATGTATGCAGGGAGAGTTAACTTCATGTCTCTCTTCTTCATGAACGTATATAGCATATATATTCTTATTGTTTTGATTTATGCAAAAAGGGAGAAAACTATTGTTTATACCCTTTATTGTTTGTACCCTTTTGTTGATGAATTGACAAAAAGAGGGAGAGATATTTTGGAGTTTGATATATGAATGTTTGTTTATATATGTTTTTGTTTTTATATGCATATGTGTTTAAATTTGTTATCCTTTACCATTGGTATCAAAAGCATCTTTTGTTGGTATTGGTATCAAGAGCATCTTTTATTGTTTTATTGGTATCAAGAGTTTTTTTTAGTATCAAGAGGAACATTATTTTTAAGAACATGTTTATTTTAAAATAGAGTCTTTATTGGTATCAAGAGCAACATTGTTTTTAAGAACATGATTATTTTAAAATTGATATCAAAAGCATGTTTATTTCATTCGTATAAAAGATCATGTTTGTTTCATTTTCTTATTTTATGCATGTTTATGCATATTTATTTTGAACATTCATTGCATATCTTTATTGTTTATTGTTATGCATGAGTTAAGGGGGAGCTTCTATGAAGCTTAACTTTAATCAATACATATATAACTGAGTTTTGTCATCATCAAAAAGGGGGAGATTGTTGGCCCAGAGGCCCTTCACTCTAGTTTTGATGATGACTAACTCATGTAGTTATAGTTTACTAATAATCTTGTAATATTTAGTTTCAGATATTTGATCAAGATATTAGTAGGTGATTAGCTTCAACGAAGGTGTTTTGGAGCTTTCACATGGTGATTCAAGAGCTCGAGCGTCAAGTTCACATCTAACACTCGGTTGGAGTCAAGCTCGGTGGATCACGTTTGGATCGAGTCAAGTTGGAGACGACATTCTATAAGAAAATCTCGGTTTGTTTAGTTTAAGATTTAGTTTAGATCTTGTTGTAAAGATTAGATAGTGTTGATATGCTCAAGTTCACAATACACACACAAAAGTTTTAAGTTTATTGGTTTGGTTTTCGGTTTAACCAATATTGGATTTCATGTCAAAAACATAGATATAATATCTTTCTTGTATATTGGATTCTATCCATATACAACATGCTTAAAAGTTGTTTCAATATCATGTTTTTGTATTTACATGCGTGTTGGAAAATCGGATTTTTTCATTTCAAAAATCCTTGTTTCGGAAAATACGGATTTTGGTTTAAGGCAAATTTTCAAGATCACAAAAATGGTTCAAATAGTTTGAAATATGTGTTGAATCTTTATCACACATATTTGTATTTCAAAGATCTAATGAGAACTGATTTTTGTTGTATTTATGTGATTTTATGGGATTTATTTGAAGTTAAAAAGTCGAGTTTTCATATCCCAAATTAGCTAGATGGTTGTCTGCCGGTCGACCGGACCGGTCGACCGTAGCAGAAGTCGGTCGACCGGTGCGGTGACCGACGTGCACAAGCGTGCACGCCAGCTTGAGCTGGTGGGCCGGTCGACCGGGTCGGTCGACCGTCCAGAGAGCTTTACTCTTTGAAAATGGCCCTGGTCGACCGAGCCGGTCGACCGGCAGAGAGCTCTGCTCTCTGTATTCAGTCTCGGTCGACCGGGCCGGTCAACCGAAGGCTCAACGGTCAAAAAGATGACCGTTGGCCGGTCGACCGGCCGGTCGACCGAAAGGGCAATTCTGCCCTTTCCAGCTGCCAGCGGGCAGATTCCTTTGGGGGCTATAAATACCCCCCATTTGAGTTAGTTTTCAACATGCTTTTAGAGAGCAAATTTTCCCACCTTTACAAGTGTTTTAATACAAGTTTTTAAAAGAGTTTTTAGAGCCAAAAGATTTGATCTTATTTGTTTTAAAGGGTTGGAAAAATCAAGAAAAGGAGAAGTTTTTGGGATTATTTTTTATCTTCATTTATATCTATTCTAGAAGTTTTCCCAAGAGTTTTTCTTTGTGATTTTGATTTCCAAACTCTTTATTTTCTCACACTTGAGCCTATCATTTATCCTATCTATTAGGATCTATTTTGTGGGAAAATTGGTTTGTGGTTGAGAGAGACCACCAAGTTGTAAACCCTCCTTGATTTGTGATATCCCTCTAGTGAGAGGTGATTGTGTTGGTATCCCTCTAGTGAGAGGTGATAGCGGAGGTTGTGTTGGAATCCCTCAAGTGTGAGGTGATTGTGGTTGTTTGGCTTTGTGCCTATTCCTCATTTGTGAGGTGGATCTTGTGTTGGCTTTGTGCCTTACCTCTAGTGAGAGGTTGTATTTGTTAGAGAGAAAAAGTGGGATCACTCATGTATGTTATGGTCTGCACTAGGCCTGACATAGTTTATGCAGTTAATACAGTAAGTCAGTTCATGCCAATTTCAGGAAAGCAATATTGAAAAGCAGTGAAGTATGTGCTACGTATCTGCAAGGGACTGCAAGACTAAGCTTGGTGTTTCAGAGATTGGAAACGGGAAAACCTAGAGTACTACAAGGCCATGTTGATATAGATTATGCTGGAGATCTTGATTAGCGAAAATTTATGTTGGGTTATGTGTTCACAGTAGCTGAATGTGTCATAAGCTGGAAGGCAGAGTTGTAAGATACAGTTGCGCTTTCAACAACAGAGGCGGAGTACATGGCTGCAATTGAGGCATTAAAAAAAACTTTGTGGTGGAGAAGATTGGTGAGATATTTAGTATCATACATGATTCAGTTCAGATTTATTGCGAAAACTAGAGTATGATTCATCTCGCTAAGGATCACATGTATCTCAAGCGGACGAAGCATATTGATTTATTTTAAAAACAATTAGCCAATATATCTGAACTAATAGGTATAATTTATGAATTCAAAATTATTTCTCATATATTATTTAGATAAAAGAATCACATATTACGGAATCCAAAGTACCAGATATCTCATTTTCAAAAAAACTCAGTCCCATGACAATATGAATGGATCGGCA
The DNA here is from genome assembly GCA_038442645.1 of Agave tequilana. Lineage (NCBI taxonomy): Eukaryota > Viridiplantae > Streptophyta > Magnoliopsida > Asparagales > Asparagaceae > Agave > Agave tequilana. The sequence continues at coordinate 35,348 of JAVJIF010011987.1, read as the reverse complement.
GGATCCTTTCAAACAAACTGCAAATGCCATTTGCTAACCTATCGTGTAAAAATGAGGAGAAAACAAGAGATATCTATTCATTATTCTTGCAAGAGGCACCCGTTCACCACTTTTTGAATTGACAATTAGTACAATAGATAAGTAATAGATAAAGGGTCGAGTTACAATACACACAATTGTAATTAACTTAAGTTACACGCAACTCTTTTCACCACATAAAAAATATTTTTAAACACCTTGTAGGGACCACTCACATTATTTTTTGTTCGTGACTCAACAAGCAAATTTTTTTTGTGGTTAAAAATGGTGCGCGTAACTTAAGTTAGTTATACCTATGTGTATTGTAACTCTACCCATAGATAAATCTATTAAAACATCATTTAAAAAAATATTTAAATAACCAATATTTTTATGATCCTTATCAAGAACGAATAGATAAAAAAGATGATTCAAATAGTGGGTTTTGATTACTCAGACAGTAATGATACAAAATATCATAAAACAAAAGACAGTTATTTGATGAGAGAGGAATTAGATCATAATCCAGTAGTCTTGTTCCACGTTTGGAATTGATTATGATGTGTAGTTTTTTATTTCTTTAGAGTGAATCACTTCTTAAATAGAAGTTGAAGGGATTTATCATTTTATTATATCTTTTCATGATGAAAAGATACATCACTTCATTCCTATAAAAATGTCACTTCATTTCTACGATTACAAGTCACACAACCTTTCGATATTAATAATTTTCAAAATAAACTTAATGTTTCTATAGCATATTCCAATAGAAAGGAGGACATTTAGTCATTTTGGAGGTTAGTTAGGAAAACTTAAAAATTTTGAAAAGTTTGTAGGCTCATGTTGGGGAAAAGAAACTCTTATTATCGTGAGAGAGAAATGTTAGATCTAAATTTATTATATACAAGATCTACACATATACTGTAAGCCTCTTTATCATGATCAAAGAGAAGGAGGGTTTTAGACATACCTGATTCCATTACGAAGAGGATGCCGAAGGTTGCACGATTTGAGGACGCCGGAGTTGAGGGAGAGGATTCTTCTCTCCAGCCACCAAGTTCTCTCTTTATCCTACCTAGAGGAGATGAGAGGCCTCCAAGAGAGAGATGGTTATTGTTGTTGTGGAGAGGGAACCCTACTCATGGTATATATAGCATCAAGGAAACCCTAGTTCAACTCATCATAGATCTAGGCCCTGATTTAAAACACGAGTTCTACATGTGTGAGAGTCTCACATTCTAATTTAAATACACTCATGACTAAGTGTAATTGAAAACGTGTCTAGACCCAAACCATTTAAGTTCGATCAATTCTTTATTGGGTCAAACAACATAGGTTAAGTGGGCGGGTGCAAATATCCAATTGACTTGATTAGGCCCAAAATAAATTAGACTTTAAAACATAATAAGTCTAACAATCTCCCACTTGGGCCAAGCAAGTCATACTGAATAGATATTATGCATAACTTTATGACGTCAAAACTTTAACCGCCGACAAACCACGTTTCAAAATAATCTGGTCCATTAAGAGTCCTGCCACCGAACATGGCGATCGTTACCTTCTGTATAATCGAGGTAGGACCTTCCACATCACAAGTTTCAGAACCCCTAACGACATAGATCAAATGTGGACGTGTGGCATGAAAATATCCTCTGATCAAATAAGGTACAATTCCAACTGGTTTTCACTTTATGACTCCAACGAGTCTAGCCTTATGACTCCAACGAGTCTAACTTTATGACTCCAACGAGTCAACTGCTAATTCAACAAACTCAAATGCGCAAAAGTAAATTTTAAGAAAAGCAGTTATAAATTTATCAGAATCAACAAATATCCATAAAGTGCACTTAGAAATAATGTCTGTTACATAAAATTATCCACTCCCACAAAATCAGGATATCATAATGACTAGTCATCCTCATATGAGCAATATGCTCTAAGAATACTTAAGGTGAAAGTCTTTAATGAGTGAATCTGTAATGTTAAGAATAGTGTCATCACTATCAACAGACAAAATATGATTCCGAACTTTATCATTGATGACAAGAACTTGATGTCGATATGCTTCGACTTTACTGAACTCTTGTCACTATTGTAGTAGAGCTCTATAGCTCTTATTATCACAGTGTAGCTGTAATGGCCTCTCGACTAAATCCACCATCTTCCTACAATAAGGAAAATATAACATGAAGTGGACTTCCTATTGTCGATACATACAGCATAATCTGAATCTGTGTATCCGATCAGCTGCAACTGATCAGATTTCATGTAGTCTTCTATTGATATCGCATTACCTTCTTGACAGTCTTCCAGAGATCAATCCCACGATTGATCAAGTTTCTGTCAAGTTTCTCAATGGTATATGCTATTCTGGATGGGTACAAACTTGAGCACACATCAGACATCCAACCGCCAATGCATATGGAATGTCTTTCATTTGCTCTTTCCGTAGATCATTCTTGGGACATTAGAGTAGATTTAACTTATCTCCCTTAGTGACAGGCGCATCACCCAAAGAGCAATTCTTCATGTCATATCTATCTAGCACTTTATCGATATAGGCCTTTTGTGATAAACCTAATATTCCACGTGTCCTGTCACGTTGAATCTGGATGCCTATCACAAAAGAAGCGTCTCCAAGATCTTTCATCTCAAAATTCTTTGAGAGAAAACTCTTGGTCTCAAGTAGAAGATCTATATCGTTACTTGCTAATAGAATGTCATCCACATATAGCACAAGAAATATAAATCTACTCCTTTAAATTTATGGTAAATACATTGCTCAACTATATTTTCCTTAAAATCAAAGTCGGATATTACTTGATCAAATTTCAAATACTATTGACGGAATGCTTGCTTTAAACCATAAATGAATTTATTTATTTGCAAACCAAATATTATGAAACTTTCACTTTAAAACTTTATGGTTACACCATATAGATTTCCTTCTTAATGCTACCATTAAGAAAGGCAATCTTAACATCCATTTGGTATAACTCCATTTCAAAGTGAACCACGAGGGCCATAATAATCTTAAAAGAATGCTTCTTGAAAACTAGGGAGAAAGTCTCCTTATAATCAATGCCCTTTCTTTGAGTGAATCCCTTTGTGACAAGATGTGCCTTATACCTTTTGACATTACCTTCGAATCCCGCTTGGTTTTGAATACTCATTTACAACCAATCGGTTTCTTTCCTTCAGACAACTCTACTAAATCCCAAATATCATTGTCCTTTATGGATTTTAACTCATCTTTCATGATATTTGACCACTTAGTGGAGTGAATGTTGAGTTTGGCCTCATTCAAGGATGTGGGGTCATCCTCTAGCCTTATGTCAAACTCATGCTATTGGAGATAAACTATATATAGTCATTTGCAATGACTGATCTCCTCTCTCTAGTTGATCTCCTAGGCACTTGTGGTTGAGAATTTTCAGTTTTTACCTTACCAACATGATCTACTTCAGGATGAACTGTATATGTATCTTGTAAGGATGCAACTGTATTTTCATCTTGAAGTCGAACAACTACTTTATCATTTGGAACAATTGTCATGGGTATAACAATATGTCCTTTCTTAAATATGAAATCTTTATGTAGTTGACTCCCACTATTCTGAATATTCTCAAAAAAATTTAGCAATCCGTCTTTATGTTCTTAGTGGAGGGACAATAAAACTTAAAGCCTTTATACCTTTCAGAATACCCTACGAATAAACAGCTAACTGTCCTTGAGTCCAACTTCTTCTCATATGGTATATATGACCGAGCTTCCATGGACAACCCCAAACATATAGATGCCTAATACTGAGAGATTTCCCAGTCCGTAACTCATACGGGGTTTTAGTTACTGTTTTACAAGGTATTCTATTAAGGAGGTGACAACCATTTTAAGGCTTCACTATATAATAACTTTAGTAGAATAGTGTGAGCTATCATACTCCCAATCATATCCTTTAGTGTGTGATTTTATCTCTCAGTAATACCATTTTGACGAGGTGTCCCTGATATGGTATACTAAGCGACAATACCACTCTTTCAGAAATTGACAAATGATTCTAGATATTTACATGATTCGTCACATCTGTCATAGTACTCACTACCTTGATCAGATCTAACGGATTTAAACATGTCCAATGATTGGAATTTCTCATGGAACAAGTGTAGGTACCTATAACGAGAGTAATTGTCTGTAAAAGTGATGAAATATTCATGACCATTCCAAGAAGCCGTAGGGAATGGACCACAAATGTCAGTATATACACCAAATTTAAGATATCCTGAACTCTGTTTAGTACCTAACTTTCTAATGTTTCTTTAATTAATTTTCGCTTAGTGCCTATGCTATTCACATATATAGATTCAGTATATAAAGCATGAAGTTTCAATTTATATAGCCATCAATCAGAATTCTAGTACCAACAACTTTAGATTTGGAAAGTAGACTAAGCATTTCATTATCAAGAGTGACAGTAAAACTAGATCTGTCTAACAAATGAAATAGAAATATGATTCCGCCTAAAAAAATGGTACATATAAAGTCTCATCCAAATCTAAAACCCAAAAAAAAAACAGAATCTAATTTAAGCCTACAAACTCCAACAACTTTATTGCAACTTTATTTCCATCACCCATGTATACGTATCGCTCAGCTGGGCTGGGCCTCCTTTGGGTTTGGAAGTTCCGCATTGAATCGCTTATGTGAATTATTTATTCATATTTATAAAGTGGCACTATAGCTAAATTAATTTCAAAACAAACATAAATGTGAGATATACCCACTAAATAGCCATTTCTGATACTTTATGCATTCCTACTTGAGTGGCTTACTTTCTTACAGAAGAAGTATGCAATGACCTTAGGCTACTTTTTCTGCACTTTTGCCACTTAGGATCAGCCACTGTAGTGATGTTTATGTTCCTCCCTTTAGTTTCACTTTTCTTTTCTTATTGAAGTTTACCCTGGATGCTAAGTGAGCACTGACTTTATCGGGCATAGCACTTCTATAGTTATAGGAATAGTGTACTTTATGACCATTAGACACCTCTTATAAGATCTCTCCCACTTACCATAATTTACCTTTTCTTACTGAACTTTTATTAGTGATAGTAGAGATCCATCAAACTTTAAGGTGTACTCTAGGTGCATGAATTCAAGAACAATCATTTACGTGGTCTTACCACTTCTTAAGTTTGTACCATTTAATTTAAACTACATAAGTGTACAATTTCTCATCAGTTTAACATAAACATTGCATTTAATAAAATTCTACTGTAATAGCCATAAAAATGAATTTCAGAAAATGCAACCAGTTTAACCGATAGAGCTGCCGGTTAAACTTTCAGAACAAGTTGTGTCTCTATATGCCAACACTGTACTGGCTCAATATAGATATCTTAAAGTCTAGGTCCTATGTAAGAGAACAGCCTTCCTTTGGGCCGACTGTCACTTTATAGGATTGGTCCTAAAGTTTAAGTAATCTATATTGGCCATATAATATATGTAATGACCCGGCCATAATGACAACCTTCCTTTGGGCCGATTGCCACACGCATGGGCCACACAAATTTATGCATCTATATTCTTGTTCTGCCATCGGACTAGTTGATGAGGGTAATGCAATATGGGCCAATAGTGTGACAATCTTCCTTTGGGCCGATTACCACACATCAAGGTTCTCCCACTTGCATTACCACATCAAGTATCCGACGCCGTACATAATTCGGCCAAACAATAGTCTTCCTTTGGGCCGGCTATTGTCCGCATGAACTACATACGCAATTAAATAAGCTCTTTTATAAATTCTTTAGCTTGAACATGTATATATCTTTATCTGTGTGTTATTAACTGTAATAAACACCAATATTCATCATGCAAGACATATAAGCAATAAAATATTGATGATAAAGCGGAAGCATGTAAGGGTACACATAACCATGATAAAGAAACACTTCAATGCCTTCTTTATGTCAACTAACTACTGTTTTGTTATGTATAGTTCCTGTAATACTGTAGTGCTCGTCAAGAGCTTCGAAACGGCTGTTTACATGCCCAAAACAGAGCTCGTATGAGCCCATAACGGCTAATTGAAGTTTCTATTGACAAAACGGGTCTGCAGTGCTTATCGGGTCTGAATTAGACCCGACCCGCAATGGTTAGTTATTGGTTTCCTTTCTTATTGGGCCGGGTTTAAATAAACTGGATAAAACTCAATTAGCTTTAATGTGAAAACAACTAAGAATAGATTAAATAAGTTTCCTTATTAGATTTAAATTTTGTATCTATATCAAAAATTTAATCCTATTCAATTTCACAATCTCAAATTAAGGAAACCTTAACTCCAAAAAAAAAATTTGCCTTGTAGCCGCCGGCTCATGGTGGCCGGCGGCTGTTGCCCGCTCACAAGGATGACCATCGCACGCATGCTGCTAGCATGCGTGCATGCGCGCACGCTCTGCAGAGAGGATTGTGCTCTCTGCAGAGAGCACAATGCATGTTTCCCCTTTTTTTTTTTTAACAAAAAAAAATTGTGTGTTGCATGTGTTGCTTGCATGCAGCACATAAACATGTTTTTTTTTTTTTAATCTTGTGCTGCATGCAAATTGTTTGCATGCAGCCGACCAAGCAGTGTACCCTTTTTTTTAAATGTAGAATAACGCACAAATCAAATTTCATAAAAATATATATACATGTTAAAGTCAATAAAAATCACTCCTTTTAACCTTTTGATCCAACATATGAGACACAAAATATTTATTGAATCAAAGGAGATAATTTTATGATATTTATATATCGAGATCATAATTTCTGTAGATCCCTATGATCTGATAAAGAGGAGGCTCTGATACCAATTATTAGATCTAAATTTATTATATACAAGATCTACATATATACTGTAAGCTCTTTATCATGATCAAAGAGAAGGAGGGTTTTAGGCATACCTGATTCCATTACGAAGAGGATGCCGAAGGTTGCACGATCTCGAGGACGCCGGAGTTGAGGGTGAGGATTCTTCTCTCCAGCCACCAAGTTCTCTTCTTTATCCTTAGAGGAGATGAGAGGCCTCAAGAGAGAGATGATTATTGTTGTTGGTGGAGAGGGAACCCTACTCATGGTATATATAGCATCAAGAAACCCTAGTTCAACTCATCATAGATCTAGGCCCTTGATTTATAACACGAGTTCCACACGTGTGATGAGTCCCACATTCTAATTTAAATACACTCATGGCTAAGTGTAATTGAAAACGTGTCTAGACCCAAACCATTTAGGTTTGATCAATTCTTTATTGGTCAAACGACATAGGTTAAGTGGGCGGGTGCAAATATCCAATTGACTTGATTAGGCCCAAAATAAATTAGACTTTAAAACATAATAAGTCTAACAAGAAATTCTCAGAGGGAGAATGAAATGCTAACGTACACCTGTAAATCGCAATAATGACCTTCACCCCTCTTTGTGTGCCATCTAATTTTAGTTTGAAAAATCATCTCACCTATCGCAGCTGGAGAGGTTAAAATCGACCTTCCACAAGGAAATTGTATTGCCATTTGACCAATGCTCAACTGACAGAAAAAATTTAAAAGATTATTAAGAGTTATTTGGGAACACAATTTCGTTAGAGGTTATTTGAGATATAGCAATATGTTTAGGATTTTCTATGAAAAACAACCTTTTTCGGGTTATATAGCTCAAAATTTGGGGCGTATATATAAAAGAGAGTGGGAGATACGATAATCCACTTGAAGACCGGTTCCCACGTCACTCAACTATGTTATAACTCAAAGGGTGACAATTTTATAATTTTACCAAGAATTTGAGCTATTATTGTAAACTGCCCACGATTCTTTCAGTGTGGCTATTCATACTCAAAGAATTGCTTAACACACCTATACACTCATAAAATTTTTAAACAAACACACTCGCTTTTCCTAACTATCCTTCACAACTTAAGTCAAATTAAAATTTCAAAATACTAATTCTGTCATCTCTCTCATCAGAAAACTCTCCCTCTCTCTCAATCTTGATGTATGGCTTTCAACTTTTCGCTCGCCCCCTTCGGACACCACCACCCCCTCCCCGTTGCCTGCATCGACCTCCTCATCTCCTTCATCTTCTTGATGATCTCATATGCATCTTCAGATGACGTCTTAGGCATCAAATGTTTAGTTTCGAGGACTTGAGTCGAATTATTTATTTGAATTTCTTCAACCTTTTTCTCACTGCTCATGTCACCAAAGTTCAATTTATCAAAAGAGTATCCCCAGTTTGATCCCTTTTTTCTCCCCATCACCAATCTTCAATGACTTATCAATCTTTTCTTCACTAATTACTTTTATGTATCTTATCAGATTTCTTGGTAATCTATTTCTTTATGAGAAACAGAAATTTGTGTAAAAAAATAAAAATTAAATATCTTTTTTGTATATATATATATATATACACACACACACACACACACACACACACACACACACACACACACACACATATTGTGATTGTATTTTTAGAATGTGCTTTGATTTTGTGTTATTGTTCTTTTTCTTTTGTTTTTTTTGAAAATACAAATTATAAATTATAAATTAAAGATTTAATTGTTACAAACAGATACTTGTGAAATTAGTTGTGGAGGCACCATCAACATAATTATGCAATCGTGTTTCTTTAGGTTGAGAGGAATGCAACTTGAAAGCAACCTTCTTCGATGATTTATCTACAAAAAAATAACAAAATCTTTAATAGTAGTATAATATTTTTTAAGTAATATTTTTTAGCTCAAATCTAATTCAAAAATATGACTCATCAGACCGATCGACATTCAATATTGTGTACGACACCAACACGTATAGAGGTTTGCGTTAATTAATTTGTTAGAATAGTGTAATACATATTATATTTCATGCATATATTTTTTTCTAAGGAAGAAAATGCACGCATTGTAGATGGCAAATTATTTAGTATCGTGTCACATGTGTATTGTCTTGAGTTGTATCACTAGAGTATTTTAGTCAAAATTTCTTTTATCAAATTGTTTATTTTTTAAAAAAACATCTTTTAAAAAGTTATAAAAGAAAAGTCTATACCTTATTCATTGAAAGGTTGGAATCTATAATGTGCTACATCAAAAAAATATGTAAGTTTATTTGCTAAGGTCATAAATATTTAATTTATACTCAATAAACTAAAAAATAAAAACTAATAAATCCCCAATTGCGAGAAAGAGAGACGCGTTTTATTCTGTGGCATGACAGTATAGAAAGTCAGCCGCAAAGTATTTATGATGATCAGTAATTTAAATCACCCAAAAGGGAAACAATTTAATTTAATGAATTATAAAGGAAAGCTTACTTTTTGATCTTTGCAATGCTTCTATGATATTATTTGTTGTTCATAACTATCAATGCGAAATTTTTTGATAGTATAGACGCTGATAAATTTTTTAGGCTCTCTGTAAGTGAAGAAGAAGCATAATATTTAAAGAATAAAAATAAGCAAGATTCATTAGAAATAAAATTTGGGTAGGTGTATTCAGCAATTATTTGCGTGTGTTTAGAAATAGGATTTCTTCTATTTGTAATGTTAGAATTAATCAATATCTATTTCGGTCTTTTGATTTAAGGCTAAACTGTCCAACAACTTTTATTCTTAAAATGTAGGTGTTAAGCAATTTTGCGGGTGTAAATAGCCGCACCCCTAACTCTCGTGAGCCAATATTGCCACCCAAAAATGAGGAAGGCATTTTTCAAATATTAACAAGTGTGCCACTATTTTTCTTTGACAAATTTTACCCTTGATGAAAATTCCAAAATGTCTTTCTTCTTCCTCCTTCCCCCACCCACCCTCCTTCTCCGGCAACGCCGACCTCCCCTCCCCGGCGCTTCCCTCCTCTCCTCCCTGACCTCCCCCTCCCCCTCCACCTTCCCTGATCTCCCCTCTTCGTCGCTCCCCCCGCCCGCCCCTGAACTCCCTCCTCCCTCCTCCCTGGCCTCTCCCCTCCCCGCCCCTCCTTTCCCTCCTCCCCCTCCCCGGCACTCCCCCGCCCACCCCCTCCCCTCCCCTACAACTGTTCGGTCGGATCTGGCCCCCATCCCCCAGCTGTTCGGCCGGCCAGATTCCGGCCTGACAGACGGGGATCTATCCGGCCAGATTTGACCGAATAGAGGTCTGACAACTGGGGGTGGGAAGCGAACGGGGGGAGGGCAGGGATAGGGGGGAGAAGGTTGGTTCGCCGGCGAGGGAGGAGGAGAGGCGGAGGTGGGGGGAAGTGATGGTCACCAGCGAGAGGGAGGTTGAGAGAGGAGGTGGTCGCCGGTAAAGAGGAGGCTAAGTGCTCGCCGGCATGCGAGGGAGAGAAGGAGGAGGAGAAGGAAAAAAAGAAGAAGATATTTTGGCCATTTTTGATTTATTTCGGAGTGCCTTTGAGTACCTTAATTCTTTAAGTGCCTTCCTCATTCTTGGGGGTGACATTATCCGCTTCCCTGACTCCCTTTCTTCTTTCATTTCGCGGTCGGGCGAGCGTCTCCAAGAAAAAGAAAAAAAAAAAAAAGAAAAAGAAATCAAAATAAAAAGAGAAAAAAGGGGGAAAAAAAAACTTAATAGGTTCCCCCCTAATCGATAAGCGCTGATTTTCTTTTCTTAAATAGCAAATTCGTTTAGAAAGTCTCCGGTTTCTTGATTCGTCGCACGTGAGTTTGATGCCGATCCTGGCTTCGATCGAGAGCTGAGGCGTTTCAATTCGTAAAAAGAGGTAATTTTCTGTAATTTTGAGTCTGAAATTGATTTTTATGTTTTGAATTGGGGCTTTGGTGTATTCTTTTATTGCTTTTCTAGATCTAGGGTTTTGTTTTGTTTCAAGATCTTGATTCTTGTTGTGGCAGTGATTTAGAGTTTGAGATTCTAGAGTTTTGGGAGTCTGATCTGTGCTGTTTTAAATTCTTGATAATTTTTGGATCTCATAATAAAATTTAGGACTTTATTCATCTGAATTCATGTGATTTATGATGGCAATCCTTAATTAGGATCTGGGAGCATTCCTTTATAATTTTTGGGATCAATTCTTCGTTTACAAAGCCGGAATTATCTTTTTTCTTTTAATTTTTGATTCCTTTGCAATATTTGATTTGATCCCTACGAACGATCATAGTTGTATGATTTCTTGATATTCGACACTGGTTTATTAATTGTTATGATTGCCTGTGCATTACCCTTCGTGCTTATGTTGTTTGTAAATTTGAAATAGAAGTACTAATTTATCCTCATGCTCATATGATTAGTGTCTACCAGTTGTAAAAGTTGCGCTATAATAGTCACAAATTTGTTCAGGTATACTAAAATTCTATTAGCTGTGTGTAAATGTGAAGAATAAAACTAAAAGAAATCAACACTTTGAATGAAAACCATTTGCTGTTACTTATGTTAGTTTAGAAAACTCATTCAGAATTGTCTGCACATGAATTTTGGGAGCTTCTGTGGCCAATATTATTATGTTCCATATGTTTAGACTTTCTCTTCAGATTGTCTACCATTTGCCATTGTTGATGGTTAGTCGGTAACTCATCTTGATTGAATAAGGATTAGTACTATTAGTAGAAATTTTGTTGTTTCTGCCTAGGAAGCATGGCGCTTCAAAGTGAGTCCATGTTTGTGTTCGACATGTGGTGGACACTAACACTTGCAGGGCACTTGCTTGACATTTGTTAGACACATTGGAGCCTTGTTGCTTCCAAAAGAACCAAAAAGATGTAGGAGCCATGTCATCTTTATAACGTAACTGAAGATTGTGTGTTGGAGCTGTGGGTCATCTCCAACTTAAATAAACATGCAAAAATCTTTGACATAGATTGGACACCATTTAAACCACAAACAAGTACCTTCTGAACATGACATAATGTGCTATTGGATATCTTTATTTGTTTGAAAATCTAAATTTATAGATGTTACCCATTAATAATTTATTTTGCTTCTCTATAATTCTAGTAAAACCTATCCCATTCACTGTTTAATCACTAGCCTTTAAGTATATCACACACACATGCGCGTGCTCGCGCGCGCGCACACACGTGTATAACTATCTCCTTGAATCCTAATCATTTGTCATGTCACCGTGTTTGTGCCATATCCGTATCATGTGATGGTGTTCAAGCTTGCTTGCTGTCACCCTCCTAGTGATCAAGCTGTTGTTATGTTTGCTTATTTAGTGTACCATCAAGCATTGAGATTTAACAATATACATTAAGCTTACTATCTTAAGGAGATGCATGGTCCGCAACCATGGACAATGCAGCATTTTTTGCAGAAACAAATTTTTGCATGTGGCATTTGTCGTAAGTGGTCACAGATCCATTTTCCAGGTGGTTTCCTCTTTTGTTGGAGGATTTGGATTTCTAAAGTAAATTCAGAATCAATGGTTGACACAAAATAAGAAGAAATGTAACATTTGCTCCAAGTGCATTTCTAGAAGTTGTAGAAGTTGCTGCAGAAATTTGCTACATTTTGTATCAAAGTTTTACCATTCCTACTTCTCATGTTGCATACCAAACATTAGAAAGAGAGATCAAGCTGCAACATTTACTAATGTAGCTCCATTTCCATCCATTCAAACATCCTCATAATCCACATTTAGCATTAAATAACCATTAAACCTGGTTCCAACTACTTATGGTTGGCTTTATGAGTCCCTCTCAACCACTTTTTATGAAGGCTGCATCCTTTGTTGCAACAAGTTTGTAAAATTTATTTGTTTTGACTCTGATCCATGTTTTTGCAGGTTCTCTTGTTCTTCTTTTACTTTCAATATAAACCCATATCACTCTACCCAAGTGTGTACAAAGA
>JAVJIF010011987.1:0-20000 GCA_038442645.1 Agave tequilana | reverse complement strand
GAAAGTCATTGCCTTCTTTTAGAAATAATTTTTTTTGTGTAGGAGCTTTGAATCTACTTGTTAAAAGTAGTTTTTTTTAATAGTTTTTGTAATCGGTTGAAATCCAGATTTCGAGTCCGCTCTCGCTTATATAAATAGGCGAGCTTGTACATTGAAGGTATCAGGTTTTGAAAGAAATTTTCAGATTCACTGATCACCTTTACTTTTCTCTCAATTCCTCTATCATAGTGAGAGAATTCTAAAGTTTTCCCTAGAAGGATTTTAGCCCCACATAAAATTAAAAGTACTTACCAAATTGAAGGTTGCGGATAGGCTTATATATTTAGCACCTCCCCCCTGAAATTAGGCTATGATATCAAATTGAAACAATAGCGAAAGCGGTAGCGAGTAGAGAGTGATCAGTGAATTTAAAAATTTCTTTCAAAATTCGGTGCTTTTTATGTACAAGCTTAACTCTTTATATAGGCGAGAATGGAGCCAAAATACGGATTTCAACCGGTTACAAAAACTGTTATAAAAAAGCTACTTTTAATAAAGTAGATTTAAAGTTCTTTTACAAAAGAAGATTCTTTCTAAAAGAAGATTATGACTTTCCTAAAAAGGGAAAATGACGTGTCTAGTGGGGCAACTATTATAATTCACACCTCACCCACTTTTTCGAAGTGAGACTTCTGTAGCCATCAAAGATATTCTCTAACGAAGTCTCATCTTCTGCGCTAATTAGACCTGTGGGTTCACCATACTTCTGCTAATACAAGTCTTCACGATAATTCTGAATGTCAACCATAAGATCACTGGCAATGGATTTTTCTTTAAAGGATACATCTCGAGCATAGCTTCCAATTTGTCCCAAATTGCTTTCTTTCAAAAGTGACTTGATGAAGTCATCCCGATCGTTTCTTGAGTAGTAAGGTTTTTACTACTTGTCCCAGGTTCAAATAATTATAAATAACGTTGCTTTCTTCAACCTCTACTTCGGGAAGTCCATTGAAGTTTTCATGTAACTCCTTCAACCTCTACTTCTTGGGCTTCCTTAAATCTTTCCTCGTCCCATAAAGCTTCAACTCAGAGCCCTTTGTATAATTATATTGAGGAGCAATGATTGTCGTCAGTTCCCATAGCTGATATGACTTGAATAATTTTATGCATTGACGCTCTTCTCAAATAGACCAAATTCTGAACTTGTAGGTCTTGGTAAATTCACTGGTGGTCTTGCAAAGAGTTTTTACAGAAAGAATTCTCACTTTTTACTTTTTCTCAATTCCTGTATTTTTCCCTGTCTCTTTCGATGTTTAGCCTTTTATCCATGTATGGTTTCATATTTATGTTTTTTTTTTCTGTTTATAGATTTAAATTTCTCCTTTCTAGGTACTAGATCTTGGGCCTGTATGTTGCAATCTTGAGAGTCATGTACTCGTGTGCTATGTGGATGGTTCTGATTGAACACAGACATTTCTATTCTGGATGACCAATAGTTTATTGTTTATTTTTGAAATCTAACTGAAATCATAGTTTAGTAATTGTATCTTCTGGGGGTAGTTATTTTGGAAGACCATGGTGGGATGCTGCATATGATGTGAGGCTTGTGGTTTTTGAAATCTGAAGCAGTGGTTTGTAATTTATTTCTTTAAGCCGGCCTGTTTTGTTATTTGAGTTCATATATATCATAGGGCGGGAACATATGGTATTACGACATTGAATCCTGTATCTGGAACTGAGATGATACATGCATTTGGTTTTTTTTTTTAAATGGTTCACAGTGATTGCTTGCACACCAAGCTTCTCTCATTATAGCACTATAAATGCATGGAGTTTTAAGATTTTTTTTTCACTCGTGATGTTTAGTTTTGACGTTTAGCTACTTCCTGAACTTTTTATTTATTAATATACTGTTGATGTTTGATTTTCATATCTTAATGTCAGTATTCTTGTCACGGTTATTTGCTAGCCAAATCAGGCACTTTTGTCAAAGAATTTTTAAGTACCTCCCTTTTACACTCATTCATGCTGCTAAGATCTGGTTGCTGAAACTAAATATCGCAGGTCTGTGCACCGGGGCATGTCTCATTGCTGGGCGGAAGATATTGACATGGTGGCTGATGATTATGAAATGAATGATATGGACGATGACATGGATGAGGAATTTCGTGGCAGAGGTATGGAGGATTCAGATTCTGATGAGGAAGAGAGTGCGCAATCAGTATGTCATTCCCTTTGACATCCTTTTCTTTTTGCTAGCTAGTGACATTGTCTTTTCCTTTTTCCTTTTTTGTTAGACTTGTAACAAGGGACTATACTAGAGAATGAACTGTTAATCTGTACATCCTTCATATTGTATGTGTTTAATTTTTTTTCTCATTTATCTTTTTGGTAATGAAGTTTATTTTATTTCTATATTGAACAAACTTATGCATATGAGGCAGCACTGACAATGGTTGATTTTGTTCAGAATGATAGAGCGACAGACACTTCATCTGCAGAAGCAAGAAGAGGAAAGGATATCCAAGGGATACCGTGGGATCAGTTAAGTATCACAAGGGATAAGTACAGACAAACTAGATTAGAGCAATACAAAAATTATGAGAACGTTCCGAATTCTGGAGAAGTTTCAGCCAAGGTATCCCAGTTAAATTAGTTCAGATTGTAATTACGATTGCAGTTTCTAATTCATTTCCTCATGGACAGATATGCAAACCAACCAAGAAAGGGGGGAATTTTTATGAGTTTTGGCGCAACACAAGATCTGTTAAGTCAACTATCCTTCATTTCCAGGTAAGCAAAAATTGTTCTGGTACCTATTTCTTTTATAGGCAGTGTATTACTTCTTTTCTATTTTTGCTGAAGTTGTTGGATGTTGCGGCTCAGATGTTGTAAAATTTTCGCCGTTGCTTGAATCACGCACAAATTATAAAATCTAATCTTGCTTATAAATTCTTAGAAATTAGCATAGCGGCAAGAAAAAGGTCGAATCCACAGGGACTTGTAAAAATAAACATAATTTTTAGAATCCAAAATTTCAATTTTTTATCTAGTTGGAATTTTGGCAAATGATTTTTTTTCTGGAATT
The DNA here is from genome assembly GCA_038442645.1 of Agave tequilana. NCBI lineage: Eukaryota > Viridiplantae > Streptophyta > Magnoliopsida > Asparagales > Asparagaceae > Agave > Agave tequilana. The sequence goes on along the minus strand of JAVJIF010011987.1, from coordinate 16,933 downwards.
GGGAGTTTGTTTAAACAATTAAGCTTCAAGATGAATTAAAATTAAAGAGATGAAATAAGAAATAAAAATTACAAACCTATGAGATGCATTAATTGGGAAAAAAAAAAGTAAAGAAGATTGAGAGAGAAAAAGAAAGGGAGAGGGGGGATATGAAAATTGGGACCCGGAATTAACACAAAGTCTTAGTTCTCGTCAAGTTGATCGTGAAGAGATCAGCTTTCCAAGCCCTCTTCCCTGCATTTATAAAAAATGATTAAAAAGAAAACAGAAGCATGAAAACAAACAACACAAAAAGAATTTAAAAGTAGAAATAGACACTTCTCTGTTATATTAAGCTTTTGGCTCTCTGAATACACATTACAAAAGAATTGTGAGCTCTCTTCTTTCATACAATGCCCCCCTCTCTACAATACACACACATTTCTCTTAATTTACCTCTCCTTTCTAATTTAAACACAAAGACCAAACAACTCACACACAACCTTCTCTCTAAACACAAACACACTCAAGTTTCCCTTTTGGCCTCCTTCTTCTCTTTTATAGTCCAACCTGAGCTCCCCTACCGAATCGAATCCCAACTCCAAGCTGTTGAATTCGTTTTGATCCCAACTGCTATCCGAGATCAAATCCCAACTCCAACAAAAATCCTCCAACAAAAATGATCCGAATCCCAAGCTGCCAAATTCTCTCAAAAAAAATCCAAATCCCACTCAAAAATACTCCCGCATCCCAACTGTTGCATCCTTTATAAGGAAATTTTGTAAAAAGACCCTCAACCAATATTTATTACAAAATAATTCATTTTCAACTTGGACAAATTCTGTAAATGATCGATACGACTAGTCAAATGGATGAATCAGTAAGAGCACTCAACATGAATTTGGTAGAAGAAGTTATGACCAAAATACCCCAATATGTTAGGAAAACACCCTCCGATCTTCATTGTTTAACCTTTTGTGCAAAATTAGTCTATTTCACTTGCTTTTTCTCTTTTTCTTGTCAATTGGGCACATGCACTGCAATCACACTAACACATACTCGAGTAGCATTATTTTGATACATAAAATAGATAAATAAGAGTATAAAAGTAACATAATATAATGCTCATCAAATTTTGTTACAACTAGTGTTTGGGAATTCACTATATGATGTAAAAGCGAGATTCACTATCAATATCAAAAATACCAAGCTATGTAATAAATTCTTATGTAGAATGGAATATGGTGTTATAGCTAAAGCAAATGCCAATATGTGTGTGTGTTGTGTGTGGGTGCGTGTGGGTGTTGGGGGTTTTGGGGGGGGGGGGGGGGGGGGAGTGGGGGGTTATTCATCACAGATCTAATCTGAATCTGATCCTCTTTAAGTCTACAAGATCATATAATTTCAGCATCCAGATGCTACTGGAAGTTCAGATGCAATGAAAAGATTCTACTTTGCTTGTAGAATAGTTGCTTAGAGAAGATAACAGTAGATTAATTTGACAGTGTTATATGTAGGTTTTAGGCCAATGAAAATTATTCGGGTAAATTTTATAGTTTTGCACCAATGCTTGTAGTAGGAAGTGATTGAGCTAGCAATTTGCATTGCTATTTCTGCTCCCAGTTATCATGTATACTGATATTGTTGAAATGCTTAGTAAGGTCCACAATCAGTTTTTCTACAATTTACCCTCAGCAGTTATTTTGCATCAGTTATTAGAACATTTCAACCAAAAAAAAAAGGAAAATGGAAAAAAAGGAAGAGAAAAAGAAAAAAGTAACACAACTAATAAGTATATGTTTACTTGTTTTTTTCGTTTCCACTAATACATGAAATTTCAATCTAGTGAAGAAGTTCCTGTTTTTTCTTTCTTCTTTTTGGGGTTGGGGAATGCCACATTACTTATACTAGACTTTTAAGTTGTGTGATGCACGTTATATACAAGAAGGTGAATTTGGAGACTTGTGCAGGCAAAATAATAGTAGATTTTATTCAGTACAAGTTTTAAGTGCAAAAAAAAGAAATTAAAAAAAAATCGATGACTATTGAGGCAACAGTCTCTTTTTCATTCCTCAATTTTTTAGAACATGAATGGCTTACAATTGGCTGCTGTGACTTGGGATTATAAAAATTAGAAGTAAATATGATAGAAGAAGTAGGACAAATTGTAAATATTAAGTAACCTTTTGGCCTTTGTATTTGTGAGCTACTGAACTTTCCTTAGACAAGCATGCATTAGCCTAACAATCAAATTGCAACCCTCCTCAAAGGGTTCACATTATATATAGCAGCAGATAGATTAAGCAAATATGGCAGGACACAATACCAATCCCCTTGTTAGATGAGAGAAGAGAGATTCAGATAAGCCCTAGTCCCATACAGTGAATTCTTAAGGAACATTTAGCTAAGTGATGGGCTGACTTTTTTCTTTCGGGGGACATGGTGACTGTGATACTCAGATTGCAAGCTAGAAGCAGGTATAATCATTAGTCACATGTTTAAATCACCAAGGTGGTTGAGCATTTGGACGGGACAACATTTTGCGCCGTTGAATTGCCCAGGAGATAGCCGTCTTGATTGTCAATGCTCCTACAAGATTTGGTTCAGTTGTAGTGTCCTATGCGGAAGCAACAGAGTTTGAGGCACCTTTAAAGTCCCTACATATTAAACTGGTGATAGCACCCCAGTGAAATGGCCTGGATCAAGAATCGCCATCAGTTTGAATCTCTTTCCCCTATATGAGCCAAAGGCAGTTGTGCATTTGTCTGAGTGTTGGAAGGAGCATTTTGTCGAGTTAGGTGATGGGCCTGCAAAATACTTGAAGCATGTACATCCATGAGCCATCATCAATGTTTCACATGCCATGAATTTCTGTTCCATAACCCTGTAAGGGTCACACTAACTGACATTTGATATCATCTGCGAGTGAGTTAGCATGTGTGGAATTTGGATAAATTTTTGCAACAACCTGCTCTGCCTTGCAAAAGAACAGTCAAATGGAAGATAACTGATTTCTTTCACCTTGCTGCCACTTGGGGCAACCCAGCCTCCCAGCTCTGCTGGCAGTGGCCTGCTAACTGTGTTGATTAGTGGGTAGCGGCCCATTCAAGCATCTCAGATGAAATGGGTCCCATGCGGAACAGTATCCTTATTTGCCCCGAGCTTCTTATAGGGTTATGAACCTACGGATGCAGATGGTATTTGAGCAACATTATTGCTGATGGGATTGTTGAATTAATAGATGTGCTGGATATAGATTTGTTATCATCTTTCATCACAATTACTGCTTTAATCTTTCTGCAGTATTATATTTGCTGAGTTATGGACCATAGGGTTCTTTATTTTGCTGCTATTGATGATTCAAAGCTCAATATCCTGTAATCTTCTTAGATTTCTGTTCTTAGGAACTTGTTTAATTCCTTTAATTTTGCAACTTTCCATGATGATCTCACTTGAGCAGTAATTCTGTCGACCGATCTGTCATGATTGTTTTCTTTTTTTGCAGCTTAGGAATTTAGTCTGGGCTACATCAAAGCATGATGTTTACCTTATGTCACACTACTCAGTCATCCATTGGTCTGCGCTGACCCGTGAGAAGACTGAAGTTCTGGATGTTTCAGGGCATGTGGCACCGTGTGAGGTGAATGCTTTCTGTAGAATAATATGTTTTTTTGGAACCCATTTTCTGATACTTCGCTAAAGACATAGTTTTGCTTTGGTCATTTTTCAATTTAATAGTGGAATTTTTGCTTTGGTCATTCGTCAATCTTCATAGTGGAATTTGTTTAATTGATCTCACACTCTATGTTGTCTTTTGATGCAGAAACATCCAGGAAGTTTATTAGAAGGATTTTCTCAGACCCAAGTCAGTACATTGACAGTTAAAGATAAATTGCTTATAGCTGGTGGGTTCCAGGGAGAACTTATATGCAAGGTCAGCTTTTTTCCTTTCAGATTACCTTGCATATTTACATTAGCTCACCCTTAAAGATCATAGTATTGAACCACTATTTTTCACTTTATTTGAGTATTTAACCTTATTTATATGTTTTGTATTTATTGAGCAGCAGTATTACTCTATAAATGGGTGCTCATGTTAAAATCTTTCTCAAATGGCTGTTATCCTTGGAAATCTGAGCTATGTTAGGAAGCTAGAGAAATTTAAAAACATCTCTTATATCATATATATATAGTGGCAGTGTGGCATAACCATAATGGGTGAGCAGTTTTCCACTGAAATGACAATCTGGCATGTATTATTTTAATTGCAAAAGCAATAAATATATGCTGGTTAAGGATATGTCTGATGCAACTGTGTTATTACTGGGATGCCTCTATTATCTTCTGTAAAAAAGTATCACATTGTTTACTGTTTTCTTGCAAGGCCTAAACTTGCTGCATTATGTCTCAGTTACATTCGAAATAGACCAAAAAATATGCATACATGAGATGTTTTCAGCTGTAAAAAAATAAATGTGACATAGAAGAGACTATTTATCTCTTCACTGATAATATAACTGATGTTTTCTAGTTATCATGGAAAATTGCAGTATTTGGATCGACCTGGAATTAGCTTTTGTTGCCGAACAACCTATGATGACAATGCAATCACTAATGCTGTAGAAATTTACAACAGTTCCAGGTACACATTATTTTGATTGCATTATGTCGGTTACAACTGTTTTAGAATACTTCATTGGCTAACTTTTTATCCCTGCAGTGGGGCTATTCACTTCATGGCATCAAATAATGATTGTGGAGTGAGAGACTTTGACATGGAAAGGTTTCAGATTTCGAAGCATTTTCGGTACCAGTGGCCAGTAAATGTAAGGCATCATTTTTCAATTTCAGGTTTTAGGGTCTGTTTGGTTGCCGTAATTAGCCGTAATTCATAAGTCGTAATTGGTAAAGTCTTTTACAATTGTCAATGAGTTACATGCATGTAAGTTTTACGGTGTTTGGTTGGTAATATAAAGTTGTAAGTGGGAAAGTGTATTGTATTTTACGATATTTGGTTGTTGTAATGTGTAAGTCATAAGTGAAAAGTTGACCACAAAATTAACTATTTGGTGATTTAAAAAGTTTTAATATTACAAATAAATATTAAAAATGCTAAATATTAAAAAAATTTAATATTAATTTAAAAAATAATACAAGTTTGTATGACTACAAAATTAACTATAACTGGGCTGTGAGTAGTAATTGGGTTGTAAGTTAGTGGTAGTTGAGTTGCGTAAGTCTTTACGAATTACGGTCCAAACAAACGCCGTAGTTGTAATTGGGTTGTAAGTCATTTACAAATTACGGACTTTTACGCCTTTTATGGCGAAACAAACAGCCCCTTAGTGTAGTTAGTCTTAAGCTGAATTATATAGACTGCATCTTGCAGTTATATATGCTTGTTATGAAAGAATACAAAACTAATAATTAAAAACATCTATCAAGTAACTGAAGAATTTGAAAAGTGTTGAAAGGAAGGGAAGAGGAGCAATGGAACTTGCAGCTATGCCTATTACAAACATATTCTCAACTGAGCTGCAAGTTTGGTTGAAGGCAAGCCGAATCTGATCAACTCAACCTGTTGGGTGGTGGACTGCTTTTGAGAAGATTGGTTGGGCATGAATACATGCTCATCGTGAATAGATAATATAATTCTTGATAATTCAAAAAAAAACTGTTGTCGAATAAAACAGATACTGCATAGCCTAATGAAGAAAATCCCTATTGCACTTTGGACCTGTGTTAAACTAAAATTCACAATAGGCTGCGACTTGGCTGGAGGCAACCCTAATATTAAACCTCCTTGTTGGGATGGTTGAAGTGTATAAGAGCCCTGGGGCTTGTTAGTCAGGGCACTTGTGGCAGGCCTGGTTACTGCAGGTTCCTAAGGGGTGCAATCCAAAATACATTCAAGATTTTCTATATTTGAATACACCCCACCACCTCCACCACCATCACCATAACAGTGGCAAAACTTTGGGTGGGTGTGGGGGGGGGGGGGGGGGGGGGTTGACTTTCGTGTTTCGTGATTGGGATATATCCTTGTCAGTGGACTGCGTGCAATCTTGGTTTAGTGTATATATACTAATTTTTTTTTGTATAAAAGCTGAATACATCTCTTGCATGCCTTCTAGCAAATGTCATGGAACACACAGATGGAATTTGCTTTTGACAACCTTTTTGTTCATTGCAGCACTCATCCCTGAGCCCTGATGGGAAGCTTCTTGTCATTGTGGGTGACAATCCTGAGGGAATCCTGGTGGATGCTCATACTGGAAAGGTAATATGTAATACGTCTTCGAGACTTCCCCTAAACACAGAAAATTGGTTTGACTGACACTTGAACTTATCACAGAACATCCAACACCTATGTGGGCACTTGGACTATTCATTTGCATCAGCATGGCACCCTCATGGTCTCACATTTGCAACGGGTAACCAAGACAAGACCTGCCGTGTCTGGGACATCCGCAACCTCTCAAAATCTTTGGCAGTCTTGAGAGGCAACCTCGGAGCCGTTCGATCAATCCGGTTCTCGTCAGACGGACGGTTCATGGCGATGGCCGAGCCTGCTGATTTCGTGCACATCTTTGATGTGGGTAGCGGGTATCAGCAGCAACAAGAGCTGGATTTCTTTGGGAGATTTCAGGTATGTCCTTCAGCCCAGACACAGATGCTCTATTCGTTGGTGTGTGGGACCGACCTTACGGGAGCCTGTTGCAATACAACCGCTGCCGGAACAATTCCTACCTGGACTCGCTAATTTGATCGAGGTCGTATGGATTGTTCGGGTTTGTTGTCATCGCAATAAAGTTTAGACTTCTGTGAAGTGTACAGATGGTAGAGCTGTAAAGTTGTGGCCTTAGGTGTAGTGTGCACCAGTGAACTGAATTGAAGAATTTCACAGCTCACTGTGCAAAAAAAAAAAAAAAAAGGGTCAGATGTATTTAGAAGAGATATTACACTCTGCCCCTTGCACTGCTGTTCTTGGTAGCATGAATTCCTTGAAATTATTCTTTGTTGGAGTTTCTCTCGTCTTGGAGGTTTGGCTGTAGTGTTCCTCCTCTCTGTCAGCTGTATACTATAGGAAATCATGCAGGTTTCTTGGATTGTTTTGCTAGTAATGCGTTTGTTTTGGGACTTGTTTCGTTAGAGAACTTGATATAATCTCGTGCGATACTGATAAAATCTCTAGTTGGAGTATAGTTCTGTTATCAAAGGGCGTAATTGCTGTTCTGTTATGTAATTGACAAGATTACTCTTCTCCGTATGATCGATTGGTTGGTGAAGTGGTGGAAGAAAATCTTTTTTTCTTTAAAATTTGCGTATAATTGGTGCAGGCTGAAGAATGAGATGAAATATACAAGAGAGGCTTGGGAAACTATTTTTCTAGTGAGAATACCTAAAGTTTCACTCAAGAGTGGCGGGAGATATTCCACGCAACTCGTTGAAAAATAGCATGGGAATTGCTAATCAAATAAAAAAATTTGGGCAAAGAGCTCAAAGAATGGATGAACCCCCAATGTCACTTCATAATCTGAATGCAGGAGTTTGTAAATGGAATGAGCAGGGTGCAAATAGTTGCATTTTAGTGTTGCTGAATTCACATTAATCTTGTAAATGGGAGTGATTTGTTACTTCTCTAACACGTGATTTTGATCAAACTAAATCATGGATTGAAAATTTGTTCAAGTTGATTTAAGAGTCACACTTACTTAGTGAAGAACCTGACAGCGCTTCATTTTGAGTGTCACATATGCATTGTTTGGCAACAAGAGCTGATAAGAGTTAGACTTCTATCTCTTGCTAATTCTTCCAATCATCCAAATTTTGCAAGAGTAATGGGTCTTTGTTTAGAGAGTATGTGGAAATTATGAATTTTTTTCCACTTTGCCCCTATTTTTAGGGGACGAGTGCTTAACGCCTACGTCAATCGTAATTGGTGTAAGAGTTGACTAACTCTACTCTCATATTCTATTAAACTCTCCCCAACTATCTTTAAAAATTTCTAAATCTACTCTCCCAACTTCACTTACCAAATATAAAAAAATTAACATGTTTCCATCCAATGCGAGTGCTTGTACCATTGGATCTTAAAGGGATCGAGACAAAGACAAAAAAATACATAGAAAATCAAGGAGATGTTTCATAATTTCATAATTTATGGTTATGGTTAGATGAAATGAAATAAGAAAGATGATTTTCTGGTTATAATTATAATACAATGAGAATGAACCGATTTAGAAGACAACGTGCGTCCGAGACATTATCAGCCACAAAGGAGTGCAACATGTATAGGTAATAACCTGAACTCTAAACATAAAATATAAGGAAAGATAACACATAAATTTACGTAGTTCAACACAAATTTATGCCTTTCAACACGAATGTCTTGTGTGAAGAGGAGAAATTCTCTCAAGCACCTAGTAAAAAAACCCTCTCAAATCCTAGAACTGTTACAAAAGAGTGTACTAAAGTGAAAGTAGAAAGAATCTCCACAAAAGAGTAATAATACTTATATATGTATGCATATTTTATCTCTTAACACTGGTGAGTTATATGAGCTTTCACGAGAGAACACGATGAGATTTAATTATATAGAGGCTGAGAATCAATATGACCCAGAAGCTTAAGCTAAGAGATATAGACCTCAATTTTTTTTATCAAGTTCAATACTTTTTAGTTCGTTTCAATGTGAAACTATATTTGTATGAGTACCCAACAATCACACGCGTGAACTAGATCTCATTAACAATAACAGTAAGTATGAAACCTTCTCACCAAAAGGAAAATCTCGACTCGCTAGTGAGTATAGATGTCAAACTCCGAGACTAATTAGGTGAACTAAGAAACTCAAAAGTCAAATAGTCTAGGCTGCTCTAGGAATTGGTCAAAACTGCACAAAAAAGAGAGGAAACAGTAAAGGGGGTTCCACATGCAAAATGAATAAACTGGAGAAGTTCTTTTTAATTATAATAAAGTCTTTGTATGAGTACCCTTAAGGGAGTGAGGAATTAAGGAAGTGGTAATAATCCCCTTTGAAAATTGGAAATTAGTTAGTAAGTTTTCTGGTGTTTGGATAGTGTTTGGAAGTGTGATTTGAAAAATATTTTGTCTTTTCTGGTGTTTGGATGGTAATGTGAAAGTGGAAGTGAAAAAGTTGACCACAAAGTTGACCGTAAAATAATATTAAAATAAAAATTAATTAAGAAAAATAAAAATGGACTGTAATTAGAATGCAAGTGAGATTTACATGATCAAAAAATTAACTGATTTGTGCTACAACTTATTACAAATGAGATTTACATGATCACAAAATTAACTGTAGCACTCTGGAAGTGAGGATATGATTGTGTAAAAGAGAAAAAAGAAAAAGAAAAAAAGGGATTTTCTTATTTTTCTTTTCCGGTGTTTGGATAGATAGGGAACTGAGCAATTATACTTCCCTATTTTCTTTACTTCCGTCCACTTCTTTGCAACCAAACAACCCTGGATTCTAGATTCCATTGAAAGAAACATGACGAACTTTTATCACAAATATGCTCCCCTTTTCCAAGGAGAACGCACTTTCTTTTATTCGTGAACACGCCTTTTAAATTATGCATCTTTTCTTTTATGCACGCTTTTATAACATGTCCCATGATGCAAAGGAAAAAGTTTTGAGCCTTTTGTATAACAGGATAGCATATAAAAGAACTAACGATATAATTATATTAATAACATCATATTCCTAGTTGGCTATCTTCGTGATTGAAGGAATAGAAAGTTAAATGTCAATATTATATTTCTATCATTAATTGTTGAAATTAAAAAGGGCAAAGATGTTAATTATGAAATCTACAGTTAGCACACCAATTTGATGATGGTCAAAAGTTTATGGTTTAAATGTATATAAGTTATTTTAGAATTTTAGGGGTAACAATTGATACTTCTGGGTATTTATCAACGCTGCTAGTATTAGCACGCGGATTACTTGTATACGGCACACGAAGAGGCCCCGAACTTACAATGTGTGGGGTTCGGTTCATGTGTGTGAGCCACACACACATACAATAAGAGGATCAATCACGCATTGACACGTGCATTGATCCTCTTATAATATGTTATATTTGTGGGCTTCACACACATATTATAAGAGTTTCAATCCACGTGTCAACACAAGATTGGTCCTCTTATTGTATATGTGTGTGGCTCACACATAAACCGAATCTCAGTATGTGTTACTCTCTGACTGCCTCTCTGCGGAGTGAGCCTTAACCAAGTCATGAAAGAGTCCTCAAGTTAGGAGCCCTGTTGACCTGTTCTGATGTGAACTTAATTTTCATTATTAGATAACTTGAGCTTTGTGCTACATGCTCAAATTCTTGTGCTTGGAAAAGGTACCTACAACCCCTTGAACAATTTAAGACTGAAAATAACAATAATATCATGTCGGATCTCATCAGTTTTAAGGCCCAAAGTCTTCAATTTGCTCCTATCTAGTGTTTGCTATCTTTACCATTGTTGTTAAAAAGGAAAAAAGAAAAATGTCCAGAGAGAACCAGAGAACTTGCCCACCTCCTCGTATAACAACAACAATATCAACAACAACTGCTACTGAGACAGAACCAGACCCAGAGGCAAAGGCAAGCTATGAGCAGGTGGTGGCAGATGAGAGGCTGTTCATCGAAACCCTTGAGGAACTCCACAAATCCCTTGGGACAAGGTTCATGTAAGTTGAGTTCCCCTCTCTTCCCTTGAAATTTGATGATGGGCTTTGTTCCTTTTCTTGTGTAGCCTCTCATCTCGGGCTCTTGCCTTGTTTCTTCATTGGATTGTGGTGGAAAGGTGGAATTTTTATTGGTTCAAGGTGAGAAAGATGTGGTTTGATTTCTGCTGTGCTAGTGAACTGGAACTTAGAAATGGGTTTCGGATTTTATTTCGATAGTATTCATGAATGCAAATAAAAAGACGACATTTTGCTATGTTTCATTTGGGTTTCTTTTGTAGTTTATGTTTTTTATCTTTGGTTTCTTGGAAGTGGATTGCATATAAGTTTCATTTATGTTTTTTAACTGCACATATACTGTTTTCTAATTATCAATTTAGTTTCCCCCCAAAATTCCCTTTCCTCAGGGTGGTATATTGTTCAGAAATGGAAGGATTGGAATGGAGATTAATTTAGTTCTATTAATTTGTGACCTCTCTGTTGGTTGATGGTAGTTTTACTAGCATGCCACCGTTGTCGGTCGGAAACTGACTGATCGGTTAGGGGACCGACTCATTGGTTGGGGGGAGCTGAGAGAGAAAGAAGAAGGAGGGGGTCGACACTCCTCTCTCTCTCATGCGCGGATGAAGACGGACGGATGAACAAAGTTTCTATATGAGTCACGGGAGAAAACCTCCCTTCGGTCGGTTTTGACTAGTACTTCCTCTTTGGTGCAATTCAATGGAAATGCATTACACAATTAGGAAACTGTGTTATCTTTTGGAGATGTCCTATTTATTATGTGTTTGTGGGGATGATGGAAACACTTTATATTTGTTCACAGTGATATATTCTTGGACAAGGGCATATGAGAAAGCAATTACTAAAATATAACTGATGACAATTATGACTGTCGCTTTATGGAAAGGGAGAGAATGGAAAGATGATCAACAAAAAAATTGTTTCAATTGCTACAAAAAACCGGGGGGGGGGGGGGGGGGGGGGGGGAGTGTTTGGGGGTGGGATCCATGAATTGTAGTCACTCATGTTCTCATGTGAAGCTGTCAAAAGGAAAGGAAGTATTGCATATAATTTTCCTGTATTATATCTCTTTCGATCAAACAATTCCTTAGAAGTTGAAGAAGCTAGTCTTTTGCTTCTTAAGTTTTTGCATGATAAATTACTTACTTGACTCACTCGTCAAACAGCTAACTTTTTTTTACTTAAATTGAGATTTTGATCAGGGAAAAAGAAATCATCCGGGGGGGACCATGATTTCTTGTTATCTATTTATTTCATTTAGTTAGGAAAGTTCACGCGTTCTAGTCACTGCATTTACCCATGTGAAGCTAGTGAGAAATGAAAGGAAATATTGCATATAGCTTCCGTTCTTTCTCTTTCCATCTTTCTCATCATATCTCCTTTTGTCAGATGAAACAATCCCTTGGAAGTTGAAGAAACTAGTCTTCTTGATCACCAATCTTTTGTTTGAGAGATGCAAATAGAACACCTAATGTTCCTGACAGGGATTTGGGGGGGTACAAAGATACTAAATGCATGCTTCCTGCTCCTCTGTTGTTTATAGTGTATCAGCCTACAGATGCAGTGGTAGAGAGCTATCTTCGCATAAACATACCATATAAACCATCTTCTGAGGTGGTATATTGTAAAGGTAACGTGCTTATGGGATCACCAATGGTTTGATGCAGCAAACCCTCAATATGGGAAATGTTCTTTCTCTGTATAGTTTGCCAAAGAATGACAAGCTAACACAAATGATGCACAGTGGATACATTTTTTTGTCTTGGTATATTTCAATTCTAACAATGTAACATTAGATATTGCGGAACATTATGCCTAATTTGTGGATATATGTACATGTGTTACATGAGCATAACTACGGGTTTATTTGTTTGCATCTAACCAAAAAGGGTTTCTGCTCACATTAGAAATCTTGGAGATTGCCTCTTCTATGAATTCAAAATCCTTTGTTTGTTTGGGTGTTTTTGTCACGGACTCAGAAGTCCAACCAGACATTATCTGGTTGTACTAAAGGGGGGGGGGGGGGGGGGGTATGATTCACTTATTCACAAATCACACCCTTTCCTTGGTTGATGCAAATAATCCACGCGTGGGATAGCTGCTAGGTGACCATGATGAGAATATAAGTGTCACCACATTATAGAAGAAGAGAGGGAACTGTCTTTGAAACAAAAAAGAGGGGTAAGCCCACCCTTGTTCACAACAATGAGTAATGGGTGGAATGCCAAAACTGGTTGAGCATTCAATGTCAACGGGTATTAATGTCCATTTTTGGCAATAGTTGGCCTTTATGAACACAAATACATGAGAATAGAAGGGAGGCTAACTCTTTAAAAAAAAACACCAGAAAGAAAGCTTCCAACTAATAGTTGCAACGGTCAATTTGGAGTAGAAACTCAGATCTCACAGAAGAGTGGGAGGAACTCTTTTCTTCGTGAATGGTCGCAGGGTAACCATTTGTTGCGTGTATTGGCTTGCAAAAATCCCTAAAAGCTTTTTCTTTGCATGGATCCATATTAACCCACCAAAGAACATCATTTAAGGTATCCAAATTTAAGGATAATTTGAGAGACTGCAAAGAATCTTTATCGCGTCTAAGAAACTACATCATATTAATTCTCAAAAGAACTATAAAATGCAAAGAACAATGATAAATTCTCTCCTTATATAGATCTACATAATATCAAGTCCTACTCAAATTATAACTCCAAATATCCCTAGGGTTCTATAATTAAATAATTTAATAAACTACATGTTATATCTAATATCCTCCTCAAACTCATGATGGTATGAACAAGAACCTGCCTAATAAAACTTAAAAACAAGTGCTCAAATTATTGAAGTTGATGCCAAAGTGCTGAATTGCTGTTGTCAAATTTGCAAACTTGCTCATGTGTTGAATTGATGTCGATCTATTGACTTGCAAATGTCGAACTGTCGATACTAAAGTGCTGTAATCATGACTAGCGAATAGTGGATCTTTCCCTGTGAACTTGTGGACAAAACAAATATTGCTGAAAATGAAAGATTGTCGAAGAACAAAAGACAAAAGCGGAAAAGTAGACAAAATGATAAAATTTGAATTGTTGAGATGCAAACTGAACCAAATAGAAGTTGCCCAAACCAAAATCAACTAAAGAAAACCAAAGTGGAGTTGAACCAAAAATTGAAATTGACCAGAAACTAAACTAAACATTCTGAATGAGACACCTGTCCAAAGATTGCACGAGATGAGAAATAGTGATCTGCTTCGATCACTAGATCAATATCGGTTTGTCAATGTTTGTACAAAACTGTCAATCCAAGTAGATTTAGCTCAATTATCCACCAATGCGTTCGACATGTTTGAAAACGTAAGGATAGACCCTGGATCACCAATGTCAGCTTACATCCACTGATTTACATGCAAAACGATGTCAGCCATCTGATGTAGATTAAAACAGACGTGGATCTAGACTAAAATAGTCTTTGCGGGTCTATAGAAATAATATATCTAGGGCTGATGCGAATGGTTGCGAATCATGGAAACAAGTTTCTGAATTTGCCACTCGTGGGTCAGAAGCAGCCGTGAGGCACAAATCCGATCCATTTCAGTTATGACAGATAACAGTGAGAAATTCATATTGAAAAGAAGATTAATAAAGAGATTGAAGAAATCCTTAGACCTGATGCTCTGATACCATGATAGATTTACAAAGAATATTTATTAACTCTAAAGAACAACATGTTTATTAATTTTCAAAAGAACTGCAAAATACAATTATATGAAACTATTAGAAATCCTCTCTTTATAAAACTACACAAGACTAGATTTTACTCAAAACTATGACTCCAAATATTATTAGAATTCTCTAACTACACCTAGGTGTGTCCGGGTTTGACTCACAAAATCCACCAGATGATCTGCATTGAATTAATTTGAAATGATCTCAACTTTGAAGTACTTAACCTTCTGATAGTTCATAATCCAGTCAACAACTCTTTCTGTTATCTCAGATGTGTAGTTTTGTGATGCTCTATGATTCGCTTCTTTCAATATTGGTAGCAAAGTTTTAACTAGCATATATTAAAAAGAAAATACTATTCTTTAGGAAACTTCTTGTGATATATATTACTTTTAAAGTCTCTAATTCTATTTTAAATCATCTTGCTTTTTGTTTCTGAATCTCTTCTTTAATATGTTCTGGATACCATAGAAGGCTATTTTCTTGTGCCCTATCATGCTGCGGTAAAAGAGGCTAAGTCTTACCAAGTGGTTTAGTTGTTAAGTTCTTAGCCATGACAAAAATCACAGTTTAGTTGTTCTTTTTCATAATCATGAAGCATTTGTTATTCAACACTCATTTGAGTTAGTTAGCTTGTGGATTGCAGTCTTGGCATGCAGGATGTTGTGCCTTGTTCAATACCTTGATTCTTAATTTTGACTGCATAAATGTTCATGTTCTTTTATGCTCGTCGCCTAGTATCTTGAACAGTGAAGGTTTTCATTATCTGTAACTCTTTCTTTGTTCTCCTGATTATGACACACACACACACACACACACACACACAAAAGGGGAAAAATGCATCTCTGCTGATTTCATTAAGTGCAAGACATATATCTTTATAATGGTCTCACTATAGCATAGTATAAGTTAATAAGGATGCCAAGACCGTCTAAGGTGGTGTTGTGCTATGTCACAAAGAACAGAAGTCTGGTTGGAAATAAATTCTCTACTAATGTAATGGCACAAGCTTTTCAACTGGCCGCATGTCTCTGCGGTTGGCATCATACAGTGTAAAAGAGAAAGACACCACTATCAAATTTTATCATATACGAGTGTGATTTGCACATGCATCCTTCAAAAGTTAAAAACTTCTAAAACTTCTTTTGGAAAGGTTAAATTTGCATTAAAAGAATCGGTTGACCAAACATCATCGCACGTGTAAAAATTTAGTATGTAGCAATTGTATTGGGTTGTATTAGAGAGAGAACAAAATGCATGCAAATGCAACAATAGCAATGAGGTTTATCTGGCCAGTTTTGGGCCTCAATACTATGTGGTGAATAAATTTGGGAGTTTCTCATTGTAATTTAGGACTCTGCGAGTACCATTTTAGTATACCTGGATCACTAGGTACTTTGAGTGGTTTTTAAAGTAAAAAAAGGAGACCAACGATGAAGTTGCCGACAATAGTACTTTTCTTTAGTAGCACAAGAGAAATTTTACTATATGCTAAGTACTTGCAGAGAGATGACTAGTGGACTCTAGTTATATCCTTAGGTTTCTGTTATGAACTTTTGCATAGTAAAAGCACTTAATTTAAAAGGAAGATGAAATGAAACTTATATTAAGATCCCATGTAAGCTATTGTAATAACATTAATATAAACAGCTATTACTGGAGTCATGTGGTGAGACAAATGATGCATCTGTATAAGTAAGCAATGGTCTGATGTATAATAATTGTTAGAATATTGTTATTATAGATTTTCTACTTCCAATGTCTAAATTTGAAATTTTCTTTCAATTTAACGTATTATTTATGGAAAAACTTTTGATTCTATAGGGTTCCTACGATTGGAGGAAAGCCTCTTGATCTGCATCGCCTATTCGTGGAAGTCACTTGTCGTGGGGGTCTTCAAAAGGTTGATCTAACTGCATTTTCACAACAAATATTTTGCAAAAATAATTCTCCACACATGTAGTTTTGTTCTTTTTCCAAGATTTCAAATGTCAATATTAGTTTTTCTTATAACATTTATTACTTTTTGTCGCGGAGTGGATGTGTTGGCATATGGCATCTGAAATGCTCTCGTGCTGCGAGTCACATGCCTAGAGGTTTTGGCTATAAATGAAATGCTTTCACTGCATTTTGGCTCACTTTATAATAGGTTATAGGAGATCGCAATGGAGGGATGTGACTACTGCATTCACTTTCCCAGCAACAGCTACAAATGCATCATTTTTGTTAAGAAAGTACTACATATCCTTGCTCCAAACATATGAGCAAGTGTACTTCTTCCAAAGAAGTGACTCAAGCTTTCATCAAATGGTATGTTCACTCGTTTATTATTTAGTTCCTTATCTATCTTTCTGTCTATGTCATATATGCGTACTACAACAGTAGATTTTACACCTCCCATTCTCTACTTGCCATTGGCATGTGGTCCAATTAGAATTTCAAAAGGTGAATGGTAGCTAGAGAATAAAGTAACAGTGGAGCATTCGTTAATGTGTGGTGT